>JALNQF010000866.1:0-12345 GCA_028456385.1 Ophiosphaerella korrae | reverse complement strand
ATAATTACTTTATTACTAATAGAAAAAAATATATTAGCTTATAAACCTAAGCTAACGTTATTATATACTACTATATAGTATTAGTTATCTATACTAAGAAAAATTTATATATTTTTTTATACTTTTTTACTAATTTAGTAATATAAATATAGTAGGATTAGGAGAAGTATATTATAAAACTCTAGAAATAGCTAAATTTAGACTAGATTAACTAATCTATAAAACTACCTAGTTAGTATAAGCTAAATTCCTCTCTAAATTTAATAATATTAGCTTTAAACTATAATAGAACCTATAGCTATATAATATCTACTTTTAAAAAAAGCTATAACCTTAGCTTAAAAAAGCTACTTATTACAAATATAATAAAAGAAATCGAGATAGAACTAATTAATCCTAACTTAGATACTAACAAATTATAGGATAAGTAGGGTAATAACTTTAATTAAGAAACTACTTATAATTAGGATACGTAATAGTAATCTATAACTACGTGTAATAGATTAAGAGTAATCTATAATTACGTATAATAAATTAGTAGTAATCTATAAAGTTATATAAATAAATTACTAGAAGGATATAGTTTTTATAATATAAATTATTAAGATAGTTTTAGTAATTTAATCCTTTAACTATAGAACGCTAATACAAGATAATTACAAAATATCTTTTATTATTTATAGTTATTATAGATTACTATATAAGCTTTTGTTATTATCTCTTAATCTACTAACTCTTATAATATAAGCTATTATAGTTAATAATAGTAGGCCTATTATACTTTACTAATTTAGTTATTACAAGAAGTAAAGCGTAAGTAGTGTATAGTCTAGCTAATATAATAGTAGAAAATTTAACTAAGAAAGTAGCTAAGGCGCTTATAAGTAGCTATAAATTAGATAATACTATTTAGAAACAAATTAAAAACTACCTAAATAACTTAATCTCTAAAAAGGAAGATATAAAAATAGTAATTAACGCCTTAGAAACCTAAAACAAGAAACTCTAAGAGTATATAAAATAGAATAAAGCTTAAATTAAAGCTATTATTAAAGAATAGAACTAAATAGAGTTAATTATATAATAACTAGAAATAAGTACAATAAAGAAACTACTAAAAATACCTATACTTAAGAAGTTTAATAAAATAAGAGAAAACTTAAAACCTTTTATAGTATTAGTATAACTTTAGATTAATATATAAGTACTATACTTTAATAGAGAAGATAAAAAAGTAATATATATAGGAATATATCTTAAAAGAGACGTAATAAGATAGTTTAAATCTTACTAGATAGACTATATAATATATACTTAGATAAACTAAAAAGATAAAATAAAAGCTATCTTTAGAAGTTATAAATACTTTATAAGATAAATAAGAGTAGTATTTAAAGATATAGATATTACCTAATAAGCTAAAGAAAAGCTAGAGAAGCTTATATAAAATAAAAGTATTCCTATATATATATTATAGTTTAAATAACTATTATAGAATATAGAATAGAATAAGCTATCTCTAATATTACAATTTAAATAAAGATTAAATAAAAAGATATAATATAAAATAATTTATATAGAAAAACTAAAAATACGAAAAGCTTTAAAATAATAGGTAATATAAATTAATAATAATCTTTAAGAATAGTAAAAAAAATAAGTATAGAAGATCTACTTAAAACTAAAACAAAAGAGACTCTATAATCTTTAACGCTAATAAAGATAGAAAGAAAAAGAAGAATAAAGACTTTATATACTTTAACTATAGTAAACTAAGCTACTATATAAAGAACTACTAATTAAAATAAAAAAAAGATATAGTATATTATAAATATAAGAAACTAAGATACTCTATAAAAGATTATAAAAGTAAAGATTTTAAAAAAGATAAAGAAACTTAGTTAAAAATAACTAAGAATAGAAAAGAAGTACTAAAAGTATAGGCTAAACCTTAAAATAAAGTAGCTAGGAGTAAGGAATTTTAATATAAAATACTCTATTAGGCCTTTTATTATAATAATAACTATAATATATATCTTTTTAGAAAAGAGAGAGAAGGATAGTTTTTATAGAAATATAGAAAGGTAGCTATAATAAAAAAAGATAGAATAAAAGTATAGCTAGAAGAAATAGCTTACGTAATAGACCTACTAGTAAAAGATCTAGAAAGAGAAGAGCTCTAGACTTTATCTATCTAGGCTAAAGGATTAGTACTAGATAAAAAGACTACTATAGCTTCTTCTAAAAAACTATAAAAAAGTAAAAGATAAGTTAATATAAGAGATATAGAGTATACCTAGTTAAATATATATAGTTATAATAGCTATATATTATTAGATATAGTAGAGTAAAATAAATATTAGAGATTTATTTAAAAATACTTACTAGTTATAAGTATAGAGGAAGTATATAAAGACTAAAAAGAATATAATCCTAAAGTAATAAAGTTTATAATATTCTAATAATAGATATAGTAATATAGAGTTATAGTAAGAAGAATACCTATATAAAGAGAGTAGTAGTACCTTATAAGAAAAACGTAATAGATTAATAAAGCCTATATACTATAAGTACTAGTAATATACTATATTCTAATAATAATAAGACTTAGTATAGATAGGTACTAGGTAAAGGATAATAAAAGAATAGACCTAGAATATCTAGTATATTTAGAAATTGTATAAGTATTATATTTAAATATATATTACTTCTTATATAGAGAAGAAAAAGTACAAAACTATAAATAGCTAAAATAAAGAAAAGATTATATAAGAGGAATCTTAAAGAAAGAAATTTAGAGTTAAAAAATAATTAGAATACCTAATAAAGAATATATATTAATTAGACTAAGACTAAAGCTATTAAAGGAATACGTAAAAGGAATAAAGCTATAGTATAAGTATTTATATAATAAATATCTAAAATATAAGAATTATAAACGTAAGATAGAGTAATAGCATTAAAAAGATAGATAATTTAAAAAAAAACCTAAGTAAGAAACGCTATAAAGTATAATAAGCTTATATATTATAAAAATAAGTATATACTAAATATAGAAAGTATAAATTATAATTAATAGTAAAGCTATAAAGAAATTTATATTAAAGAAGTTTATAGAAAGTTAAGGAATACGTTATATAATAAAGAAATACCCTTAATAATTAAGTATAATTAAAAAGAAACTATTCTAAGAACTTATTAAGTTTAAAATAGTACCTTTAATACTAAAGTTAAAAAGACTAGAAATTAAGAATATAGTTATAGATATAATAATAATTAATAATAAATAAGACGTAATATTAGGTATACTATAGTTATAAATAACTAACCTAAAAATTAATTAGAGAATAAGAGAAATTAACTACTCTAAGAAAAATATATTAAAAGCTAATATAACTACGTATAAAGGATAGTTTGTAGAGGAATATAAGAAGTAAGAAAAATAACTTACTAAACTAAATAACTACCTTCTAAAACACTAACTATAGGATTTAGTAATAGAACTAGAAAAAAGAAAAAATATAAGATAAAGCCTAGTATACAAGAAAATAGAAAAAGAATCTAAGATTAAATAAGCCTTTATTTAGAACGTAATTAAAAAAAGATAGATATAAGAATCTAAATCCTTAGTAGTATATAGACTTATATTTATAGATAAAAAAAAGATAAATAAAAAATAACTCTATATAGATTTTAGGAAGACAAACGTAATTATAAATAAGAACTATTATCTCTTACTATATATAGATAAGATACAAGATAGGCTATAGAAAGTATAAATCTTTACTAAACTAGATATCTAAAACGTATATTACTAAATTAGAATTAAAAAAAGAGATAAAAAAAAAACTATATTTAGAACGTAATATAGACTATATAAATACATAGTTATACTATTTAGGCTAATAAATATACTAGTAGTATTCTAAAAAAGAATTAATATAGTACTAAAGGAATACTAAGACGTATTTATATTTATATACCTACATAATATCTTTATATTCTTAAAAATAAAGGAAGAATATATATAGTATATATATAAAGTACTAGAAAGGCTAGTAGAAAGTAAACTATTTCTTAAGATAAGAAAATATAAATTCTATATAAAAGAAATTAACTTCCTTAGATTTATTATAGAACTAGGAAAAATTAAAATTAATTTAAACAAGATTAAAGTAATCTAAGAATAGCTTATACTTAAAAACTTATAAGAAGTATAATAGTTTTATAAACTAGTAAACTTTTATAAAAAACTAATAGTTAATTAGTTAGAACTAATAGAGCTACTAATAAACTTTATAAAGAAAGATATACTATTTAAGTAGACTAAAGAATATAAAGAAGTATTTAGCTAAATTAAATAAAGATTTATAGAAAACCTAGTTATTAAGATATATAACCTAGACCTACTAGTAATAGTAAAGATAAACGTATCTAATTTAGTCTATAGTATAGTACTAATATAAGAAGACTAAAATATAAAGAAAGAATACTTAGTAAAATACTTCTCTAAGAAAATAAAGCTAGTAGAGCTTAACTATTTAATCTATAATAAAGAAATACTAGTAATCTATAAAGTATTTAAGTAATAGAGAGTATACTTATAAGAAGTAAAATACTAAATAAAGGTCTATATAGACTATAAGAACTTTATAAGTTTTATAATAAATAAAGACTTATTATAACGCTATATAAGATAGTAAGAGTTTCTATTAATATTTAATATAGAAATAATATATACTAAAGGTAAAGACAATTAATTTATAGATACCTTAAGTAGAAGACTAGACTTATAAGAAGAAATAAATACTACTAGTATAGTTCTAGTTAAGAATAAAGAAGGATGTTTAGTTTTAAATATACTTAAGATAGCTATAATACTTAAAAGGAAGAGTAGTAAGCTTAATAAATAGATTTAAGAAGAAATATAGAAAGCTTCTAAAAAAATAAAAAAACTTAAAATCTAAAAAAGATTTATAAAAGCCTATAAAAGAATATATATTCTAAGAAAAATATAAAAGGAGTTTATATAATAATTCTATAAACTACTAGTATATAGATACTAAAGTATTAATAAAATATTAGATAGACTTTTAAGAGACTACTATATCTAAAAAGTAAAATAACTAGTAATAAAAGTACTATAAGACTATATAGAATATTATAAAAATAAGTATAATAGATATATACTATATAAGATACTATAACTAGTTAAGATACTAGAATAACTATAAGGAGTTATTATAATAGACTTTATTATAAAACTACGAAAGTTTAAAAACCTAATATTAAGAGCTAAGTATAATAAAATCCTAATAATAGTATATAAACTTATAAAGTACTTTACTTTAAACTATATAAAAAAAAAAGTAGGATAGAAGTTACTATATATTAGGTTCTAAGAACTATAATTAGCTAGTATAGTATTCTAGATAAAATTATTATAGATAAAGATATATAATTTATATTAAAACTATAAGAAATAATAGTAATATAATTAGGAATCTAGTATATAATATTAATAGTATACTACTTATAGATAAATAGATAATTAGAACGTATAAACTAGATAGTAAAATAGTACTTAAGATACTACCTTAACTATAATTAGAATAATTAAGTATAGTTATTACCTATAGTATAGCTAGTATATAATAGTATAAAGAATATAGTAATAAAAGTATTACTCTTCTTTATAAACTATAGATTTAACTCTAATATATATTAAATACTAAGATTCTAAGTATCTTAGTCTCTAAGAAGAGAGAACTTTATAAATAGAATTAAGGAAATATATTTAACTATAATAAGATATAGAATTCCTATAAGATTAAATAGTAAAGTACTATAAAAAAAATACTAAGAAAAACTCTAATTTAAAAAGAGAGAAAAGTATAGTTAGTATAAAGGAATATTAAAAGTAAATAGTTAAGTTCTAAACTAGACTACGTTAAGATAAGACTATATAAAATTAAGAAAAAAGTTATACTAGTTATATTTAAACTAAAGCTACTAGATAAAATAAAGATATACCTAATATTCTATATAGTACTACTAGAAAAAGTACTATAAAAAGTAGAACTACTAGTATATAAAGTAGATACGTATAGAAAATAAAAAGAATAAGAAGTTAAAAAAAATCCTATAATACTAGTTCTATAATAAGAGAAACTATTACCTAGTAAAATAGATAAGTATAGATAAAAAAAGAAAACTATAAGAAGAAATATAGAAACTAAAAGATAATCTTAATTACTTTAAGAAACTAGAAGAGTACTAAAGTTAAAACTCTCTAGACTACCTAGTAGTAAATAAAGAAGACCTACGCTACTAGTAATAGGTAGAGAGGCGCTAGACGCGCCTAATATAGTAAGAACCTAAGTAGCCTATATTATAGACTTAAAGTCTAACTTAGCCTCTAAGAAAACAGCTTACGTAATAGATTTCTTATTATTTAAGGCCTTTATCTTATAAAGATAAATAAAGTAAGTATAATTTTTTACTTATATACTTAGAATCTAATTCTATTCCTTTTTAGCCTCTATAATCTATAATAATAGTTTTTCTTAAACGTAGTTAATAGCTCTCCCTATTAAATATAAGTATAGATATATAAATTAGTATTCTTAACCTATAATCTATAAGAGATATACTAAAGAGATTATAAAATAAGTAAGTATTAGCGTAAATATATACCTTATAAGCTTTACTATATTTTAAAGAAAAGTAGACTATTAGAGAGTTAAAGGACTTATAATAAGAATAAGAAAATATTTTAATACTATAACGTAATATATAATTAGCTAACTAAAAACATTAAAGAGTAAATTTAGTAGGTATAGAGTTAGGTAATAAAGAACTTTATATTAATAAAGAAACTAGATTAATAACTTTAGCTCTAGAATAGGAAAATAAAAGCTTACGTAGAAAGAGAGATAGTATTATAAATATAATAAGAGAAATTAAGATAGAACTAATTAATCCTAACCTAGATACTAATAAATTATAGGATAAGTAAGGTAATAACTTTAATTAGAAAACTACCTATAATTAGGATACGTAATAGTAATCTATAATAATATATAATAGATTAAGAGTAATCTATAATTATATATAATAGATTAGTAGTAATCTATAAGGTTATATAAATAGATTACTAAAAGTATATAGTTATTATAATATATATTATTAAAATAGTATTAGTAATTTAATCCTTTAACTATAGAACGCTAATATAAGATAGTTATAAAATATCTTTTATTATTTATAGTTATTATAGATTACTATATAAGCTTTTATTATTATATCTTAATCTACTAACTCTTATAAGATAAGCTACTATAGTTAATAATAGTAGGCCTATTATACTACTAGTTCTACTCTTAGTATCTATAATAGCCCTACTAATTTTTAAAAAATAATCTTAATATTAGAAAATAAAGTAAATAATTATAACTTAGATATAAGTTCTAGGTAAACCTAGCTTTATATTCTAGCGCCTATAAGAGCTAAAATAAAAGCGTAGATATAAAACTTTAAAGAAAAACTAGTTATAACTTTATAAGAACTAAAATACTATTAACTATAACTAGAAAGTATATTTAGAAGAATATACCTAACTAGTAAAAAGGCTACTATAATTAAAACTAAGAACTTTAAAATAATTTTATACTAGAGCTATAAAAAGATAAGTATTAAGAAGTTAGACTATACTACTTATAAATAAATAAAAGCTACTAGATCTAAGATACTTACTAATACTATAAACTACTATATAGCTACTTATATAGTAATAGACTCTAAAATAGATATAGAAATAGAGGACTAATTTTTTAAATATAACTCCTAACTAGATATAGAGCTAGAACTAGAGCCTAACTTAGACTAGAACTTAGAAAATAATATTCTCTAGGCCTAAAGCTTTAGCCTAGGAATTATATAAACTAGAAGAGCGTAATTAACTACTAAAGTATAACTCTTAGTATAGCTATATCTTATATACTTACTTATAGAATATAGATAGTCTAGTATAAGAAACTACTAACTAATCTAATAGAAGCTAAGCTAAACTAATTCTTATTTACTAGCTTCTTAAGTAAAGACCTTATAGTACTTTATATAGCTAGAACTCTAGATAATAATAAAGCTAATATAAACTTTATTTACTAAAAATTTACTTAGAAGACTATAAAATTACAAACTATCTAGCTACCTTAACTTATTATCTATAAAGGATATAATAGTTCTCTATCTAAGTCTATTATATATTAGGTTAAGTTCTACTTATAAGTAGGCGTATATATTAAATAGACTTCTACCTATATTATTAAAAATATAAGCTAATTTAACTTTATTTTAGAATTTTTATAGCGTAAAACTTATACTATTAAACTTAACTACTATAATAGAATATTGTTATTCTCTAATATTTACTACTAATAGTACTACTAGATAACTAATAAAATCTCCTTAGTAGTATACTATAGTATACCTAGATATTACTTTACTATAGCCTTAAAGAAGCTAGTACTTAAACTATTATCTACTTCTATAGGGCCTCTAAGTAAGTACCCTAATAAGTATAAATAGAACTTATTAATAGATATTTAAACTATTAGTTATTATATAATTAAAGCTTTTACTAGAAGAAGTAGATATATACTTATAGTACTTACTTTAAATAAAATACTACTACTAGTATACTACTATAAAGTAGCTAAAGAAGTAGATTATATATAATTTTATAAACTACTACCTATAGTAGAGCTTAAAGAAATCTTATCTATAGAACTATTCTAACTATATTAAGACCTAATACCTTATTTTAATAAAAAAGCTACTAAAGAACTTCTTCTTTATAAGCTATATAACCTAGAAATTACTTTTAAGCTTAGTATAAAAATACTAAATACTAAACTTTACTCTTTTACTAGAAAATAAGATAGAGTAATTTAGAAATATATCTAAGAAATAGAAAGTAAGGGCTTTATTAGTAAATATAGCTCTTTAGCTAGAAATAACTTACTAATTATAGCTAAACTAGATAGTAGTTTATAAGTTTATATAAACTACTATAAGCTAAATAAATCTACTATTAAAGACTAGTACTTTATTCTATTCTTTAGGGAAATACTAGCCTACTTAAATAAAGTAAAGATTTTCTCTAAATTTAACGTAATATATACCTTTTACTACTTACGTATTACTTTAAATTTAGAATAGCTAACTACTTTTATTACTTACTTTAGTATATATACTTATAAAGTAGTACTCTTTAGCTTTACTAATATACTAGCTACTTTCTAGCGTACTATTAACTTAGCCCTACTAGAATATTTAGACAACTTCTATACTATATATATAGATAATATCTTAATATACTCTAATAATAAAATAAACTATATCTAGTATATTTATAAAGTACTTATATAACTAAAAGAGTAAAGCTTCTATATAAACTTTAAAAAATCTAGCTTTTACGCTACTTTAGTTAAGTTTTTAAGTATAATTATCTTTAATAAAGGAATTATAATAAATCCTTTTAAAGTTAAAGCTATCTAAGAGTAAAAAATACTAAAGACTACTAAAGAAGTCTTAGCTTTTTTAAGTTATACTAAATTCTTTTAGTACTTTATTAAAGATTACTTAAGCTTTACTTTACTACTTACTAAGTTAATTAAGTCTAAGGTTATTACTAAACTTACTAAAGGAGATAGGCTACTCTTTTAAAAGACCTAGTATAAGCTTTTTATAATTACCTAAGAATATATAGACGCCTTTAATAAACTAAAAGCTACTTTCTAGCTAAGTATAGTCTTACTTTACTTTAACTCCTTAAAACTAATCTATATCTAAACTAACGCCTCTAAGTAGGCCTTAGGTAGAGTAATAAGCTAACTAAACTAAGATAGAATCTAATAGCTAGTTAGCTTCTTCTTAAAAAAACACACCTTAGTAGAATATAATTACAATATCTACGACCTAGAACTTATAGCTATAATCTAAGTATTTAAAGAATAAAAACTAGAGCTTATAAGTAGTCTATATATAATCTACGTTATAATAGACTACTATAATTTAGAAACCTTTATAATAACTAAAAAGCTTAATTACTACTAAGCTTACTAGTTATTATTCCTATCTTAATTTAATTTCTATATTAAATATATACCTAGCGATATAAACAAGGTTATAGATACCCTAAGCTACTAACTATAGGATTACCCTATAGATAATTCTAATCTACAAGTATTAGGAGCTAACTAAATTATCCTAAGCCCTTAAGTCCTAGCCCTAGGCGTAAAACCTACACTAGATATAGTAATTTACGCTCTAAGCCTTATAGACCTATAAAAGCTAGATAGATTTACGCTAGAATAAGCTACTATAGTATATACTTACCTTTACTATATTATAGGAATAAAACCTAAATTAGTAAACTTACTAGAAGATTTTCTACTACTTTATAATAGAGAACTAGACCTAGAACTCTTACTATATATTATTAACTTACGCCTAATAGAAGAATTACTAGATATAGTATACTTAGAAGACTACGTAGCCTAAGCTATATTTACTACTATAGATAGTAGATAATAAAAACTATTAAAAGCCTTCTATAAAGTAAGATACTACTTCTTATATACTAATATTAGCTCTACTAGATTAGAAAAAGAAAGGTACTTCTAGGTTAATAAAACGCGTCTATATATCCCTTTAAATACCTATCTATACTACTAAATCTTTAATTTATACTATAACTATTAGTTAGTAGGCTATAAAAGACTTTATAGTACGCTATATCTAATATATAAATGCTATTATTAGCCTAAGATACTTTAAGCTATTAAGTAATTTTATAATATATACCTAATCTACTACTATATAAAGAACTTATAAGATAGTAAACTTAGTTACTTCTAACTTATACTAATTCTTTACGCACCCTAAACTAATATCTTAGTAGACTATATCTAAGCTTTACTAACTAGTAAAAATAGTAGCTAGATTTATAAATATATCCTAGTAATTTACTACTATCTTATAAAAAGATACTATTTCTTCCTTTATAAGTTTCTAAAACTTAAAGAAGCTACCTAATATTTTATATCTATTTTTAAGCTTTATAGAGTCTTAATAAATATTATATCTAATAAAGAGATAACCTTTATTAGCTAATTTTAGCGCTATATATACAAACACCTCTATATTACGTAAAAGCTCTTAACTACATACTACTTAGAAACTAATAGCTAAACTAAGTAAGTAAATTAAGCTCTAGAGATCTTTCTAAGGTAATATATTAACTATACGTAGAATAACTAAGTAGCTTAGCTATACGTAGCTAAGTTCTAGGTAAATAATACTATTAATATATCTATTAAGATAACCCTATTTCTTATAGATCTAGGGTATTACTCTTGTAGTAGTATATACTTTAGTAAAAACAATAAAGATTAACTAAACCTAGCCTAACGTAACTAATATATATAAGCTAATAAGCTACTTAATACTTATAGTAACTTAGTAGCTTACTTTAAAGAAAAAATACTCTAGGTATAATAAGAGTAAGTAGCCTAAGCTAATACCTCTTACTAAAGTAGACTAGTATATAAAGTTAGTAACTAAGCCTATATTAGTATAGCTAATTAGAGAACTACTTAGCTAACTCTAAAATTAGACTACTAATAGGTAGGCCTATACTTTATTAAGAGAGTTATTTATAATAGTAGAGTATATAAGCTAGTACTACTTTAAGAGATACTAAGTAAAGGCGTATTCTTAGTTTTCTCTCTAAAACTCTTACGCCTTAGAGATTAGAAGCTCTTACTAGATTAAGACCTACTATAGCTAATCCCTATTATTATTACTAATAAAGAAACTAGTAGTGTATATAAAGAATACCTAGTAGAAGCTATCTTAGACGTACGCTTTAAAGAGTATAGAAAATACGTAAGATAGTACTACTTAGTCTACTAGACTAGCTATAATAAACTTATATAAGAGCTAGTAGAAGAATTTATAAAATATAAAGCTACTTTTAACTTTTACTAGAACTACCTAAAGAAAGCTAAACTACTAACTCTACGTATACCTAAAAAATAGAGCCTTAACAAAGACGTAACCTATTAAGGTATCCTAACCTACTAATAGGTATAAAAAAGCCTCCTCTAAGGCGTAATTACTACCTTTAGCCCTTATTAGAACTACTTAAATAAGCCTAAAACTATTAATAGGCGCAAAAAAGCCCCTTATAAAGCGTAATTACTACTTTTAACTTTTACTAGAACTACTTAGAGAAGCCTAAAATACTAACTATATACCTAAAATAGAGCCTAATAAAGA
>JALNQF010000865.1:0-12358 GCA_028456385.1 Ophiosphaerella korrae | reverse complement strand
CTAATAGGTATTATTAGTTAATTAGAGCCCTTTTTAAGCTCTAGGAATTTGCTCTTTAAAAGGAGAGAGACGTGTAAGGGAGTTATCCCTTATATCTCTTATTTTCGCACTAATGCTAGTAAGTTTGCAACTTACTAATATAGCAAACTTACTAACATTACAAACTTACTAACATTACGAACTTACTAATATATTAGTAAGTTTACAACTTACTAACATTTAACTACCTTTCTACTTTTAGTTAGCGCTTAGTAGGCTACTAGGTATATATACCTAGTACTTACTTAGATAGCTTTATCTACTATTTACTCTTTTTAGTTAATTGTTAAAACTACCTTATTAAGTTATCTTACGTAAAGTCTACCTTACAGTTATATACTAACTATACTATAGGTAGTAATTATACCTAATTGTTCTAGTTATAGTTAAGGTAGTATCTTAAGTACTATTCTACTATCTAGTTTATTCGTTATAATTATCTATCTATTTATAGGTAATATACTATTAATATTATATATTATATTCCTTATTATACTATTATTGTTCCCTATAGTTTTAATATAAATTGTACGTCTCTATCTATAATAATCTTATCTAGTATACTATATTAGCTAATTATAGTTATTAATACTTAGTAAATAGTAACTTCTATCTTACTTTTCTCTTTATATAGCCTAAAGTATAAGTACTTTATAAGCTTATCTACTATTATTAAGATTCTATTATATTTAACTCCTAATATTAGGTCTTTTAACTTAAGTAACTTTGTAATAAAGTCTATTATTATTACTCCCTAAAGTTATTCTAGTACTTTAACTAGTTATAGTATTCTATATAGTACGTATCTATTATACTTATTTCTATAGTACTCTATATAATCTTGTAGTACTTCTTCTACTTATTATCTTGCTCTTAGGATATAGTAGTCTCTTAGGAGCCTATTTAGTATTTTCTTAATTCTCTAGTATCTATATACTAGTAGCTTATAGAATTATTATATAAATTCTTTTTAAATCTTCTTTAGAATATATATTCTTCTATAGGCTTATATAAATCCTTCTTAGGTTTCTAGTTTCTTTATTTCTTTAGATACTTCTTGTATTGTTTTCTAAATCTATTTATCTAGCTTACTATTCTTTCTTTTAAGTGTAGCGGCTATTTTAGGAATATTTAGGACTAAGTGTCCTTCTTTATTCTTAACTAGAACTGTACCTATAGCGTTTATTTCTTTCTATAGATCTAGTCTTCTACTTTAAGTATCTACTAACTAGTTATCTTTTCTTTTTGTATATATAACTTTAAACTTAAATATTAATAAGAATTCCTACTATCTTATATAGCGTTATAATAGATCTTTATTTATTATAAACCTTATAAAGTTCTTATAGTCTATATAGACCTTTATTTTATACTTTACTCTTTATAAGTATACTTTCTATTATTTAAATACTTTGTAGATTACTAGTATTTCTTTGTTATAAATTAGGTAGTTAAGTTCTACTAGCTTTATTTTCTTAGAGAAGTATTTAACTAAATATTCTTGTCTAGTTCTTAGGTTGTCTTGTATTAGTACTATCCTATAGACTAAGTTAGATGCGTCTGTCTTTACTATTACTAGTAGGTCTAGGTTATATATTCTAAAAACTAGGTTTTCTATAAACTTTCTTTTAATTTTATTAAATACTTTATTATATTCTTTTATCTATTTAAATAGTATATCTTTCTTTATAAGTTTAGTTATTAGTTCTATATCTTTAGACTATCTTACTATTAACTTCTTATAGAAGTTTATTAACCTATAAAATTATTATACTTCTTTTAGGTTCTTTAGTGTTAGCTATTTATTAATTAACTTAATCTTTCTAGCGTTAATCTTAATTTTTCCTAGTTTAATAATAAATCTAAGGAAATCTATTTCTTTTATATAAAATTCGTATTTTCTTATCTTAAGAAATAGTTTATTTTTTACTAGTTTTTCTAGTACTTTATACACGTATTGTATATATTCTTACTTAGTTTCTAAAAATATAAGGATGTTGTCTAGGTATACAAATATAAATACGTCTAAGTACTCTCTTAGTACTATATTAATTCTTTCTTAAAAGACTACTAGTGCGTTTATTAATCTAAAAGGTATAACTAAGTATTTATATAGTCTATATTGCGTTCTAAATACTATTTTCTATTTATTGCCTTTCTTAATTCTAATTTAGTAGTAAGCGTTTTAGATATCTAGTTTTGTAAACATCTTTACTTTTTATAGCTTATCTTGTATTTTATCTATTTATAGTAAGGGATATTAGTTCTTGTTTATAATTACGTTAGTTTTTCTAAAATCTACGTAAAGTCTCTTATTATTTATTCCTTTTTTATCTATAAATATAAGTCTATATACTACTAAAGATTTAGATTCTTATATCTATTCTTTTTTTATTACGTTTTTAATAAATACTTGTTTAATTTTTAATTCTTCTTTTGTTTTTCTATAAACTAAGCTCTATCTTATATCTTTTCTTTCTTCTAAGTCTATTACTAGGTCCTATAGTTAGTATTTTAGAAGGTAGTCTTTAGGTTCTATAAGTTGTTTTTCCTATTTCTTACATTCTTCTAGGAATTCTCCTTTATAGGTACTTATATTAGCTTTTAATATATCTCGTTTAGAGTAACTAATTTTCTCTATTCTCTAATTAATATTTAGGTTAGTTATCTATAACTATAGTATCTCTAGGATTATATCTTATTTATTCTTAATTATTGTTATATCTATAACTATATTTTTTATTATTATCTCTTCTAACTCTAATATAGAGGGAACTGTCTCGAACCTAATAGGTTCCTAGAATAGTTTTCCTTTAATTATACTTAGTTGTTAAAAGTACTTCTTTATTATATAACGTATTCCTTTTATTTCTATAAACTTTTTTAATATAAAGTTTCTTATAGCTCTACTATTAATTCTTAATTATACTTTCTTTCTTTAGTATATACCTATTTTTATAACGTATAGGCCTCTTATACTTTTTAGCCTTTCTTACTTAGGTAATTTTATAAATTATCTATCTTTCTAAAGCTATAGCCTTATCTTAAGCTTATATTCCTTGTATTTTAGATATTTATTGTAAGTATATTTGTACTATAGTCTTCCTAAGACGTATTTTTTAGAGAGTTTTAGTCTTAGTCTTGCTACTATATATTCTTCTTCTAGTATTATTTCTTATCCTAGGATATCTTCTACTAGAATTACTTCTATATAGTTATAGCCTTTTCTTTATACTAGCTATACGTAGTTGTTTACTTTAGGGTTCCTGTAAGTAATATAATTCTTATCTAGGTATAATAACTATAATACTTTAAAGTATACTAGATATTTTAGGTTTGTTATTACGTTATCTCCTTCCTAGTATCTATCTTTTCTAGGTATTTCTTTTATTAGGATATAGTATACTACTAGTACTCTTAGTATATAGGTTTTGTTAATCTATTACGTTTTTTGTATAAGGTACTACTACTCTCTTCTTATAGGTATTCTTCCTACTATAACTATCTATTATTCTATCTATTATTAGAATACTATAAACTTTATATTCTTAGGATTATATGTTTTCTAGTCTTTATATACTTCTTCTATACTTATAACTTGTAAGTATTTTTAAATAAATTTCTATACCTTATTTTATTCTCTTATATCTATTATTATATAGCTATTATAGCTATATATATCTAGCTAAGTATACTCTATACTTCTTATACTAACTTGTTCTTTACTTTCTTATAGTCCTTTAGAAGAAGCTATAGTAGTCTCTTTATCTAGTACTAGTTCTTTAGCCTAGATCGATAAAATCTAAAGCTTTTCCTTTTCTAAGCCTTTTGTTAGTAGGTCTATTTATACGCCTTGTTTTATTAAGCTATACTTATATTCTTTTTTTTTTATTACTACTACTTTATTCTTTTATAGAAACTATCTTACTCTCTCTTTACTAGAATAATATATATAGTAGTTATCTTTGTAATAAAAGGTCTAATAAAGTATTATATACTATAATTCTTTACTCCTAGCTACTTTTTCTTAAGGTTTAGCCTATACTTTTAGTACTTCCTTTTTACCTTTAGTTATCTTTAACTAGGCTTTTTTATCTTTCTTTAGGTCCTTACTCCTATAATCTTTTATAAAGTGTCCTAGTTTCCTATATTTATAATATACTATATTATTTTTCTTTTATAATTAGTAGTCTTTTGCGTAGTAGCTTTTCTTACTATAGTTTAAGCACGTAATGTCTTTGTTTTTCTTCTTTTTCCTATCCTTATTAGCGTTGAGGATTATAGGGTCTCTAACGTCCTAGTTCCTAGGTTAGCTCCTATACTTATTTTTCTTCTATTCCTAGAGATCGTCGTTAATTTATATTACTTATTATTTTAGAGCTTCTAGCGTCCTTAGTTTTTCTATATAAATTATCTTATATTAGATTTTTATATATAGTTTTTGTTTAAATTATAAGATTAGAGCTAACTTATTTTATTCTATATTTTGCGATAATTATTAAAACTATAATATAAATTTAAGAATACTTTTACTTTATATAAGCCTTTCGAGGTTTTTTTTAGCTTAATAGGTAATATCTATATCTCTAAATACTACTCTTATTTGTTTAGTAAAGTATTTATAACTTCTAAAGATAGCTCTAGTTTTATCTTTCTATATTATTAAGATGTATATAGTATAATCTATCTAGTAAGGTTTAAACTATCTTATTATATCTCCTTTAAGGTATATTCTAATATATATTACTTTCTTTTCTTCTATATTAAAGTATAGTACTTATATATCTATCTATACCTATACTACTACTATAAAAGGTTTTAAGTTTTCTCTTATCCTATTAAATTTCTTAAGTATAGGTATTTTAGGTAGTTTCTTTTTTATACTTATTTCTAATCTTTAGGTAATTTATTCTATCTAGTTTTATCTTTCTATAATAGCTTTAATTTATCCTTTATTCTACTTTAAATAATCTTATAGTTCTTTGTACTACGTTTCTAAAGCGTTAATTACTATTTTTATATCTTTTTTCTCTAAGATTAGGTTGTTTATATAATCTCTAATTACTTTCTATACTATATTATCTAATTTATAACTACTTAGGAGTACTTTAGCTACTTATTTAGTTAAACTTTTTACTATTATATTAGCTAGACTATACGCTACTTACGCTTTGCTCCTTGTAATAACTAAATTAGTAAGGTGTAATAGAGTTACTTAGGTTAACTTCTTAATAACCTATTAGGGTATTAGTAGATTATAAGGTAATAACAAAAGCTTATATAGTAATTAGTAATAACTATTAATAATAGTTAATTTATATATATAATATTAAGTATTAGCTGTCTAGGTTAGAGATTAGATTACTAATACTATCCTAATAATACGTATTACTACTAACTATATACCTATATTTCTTAGCTAGCTTCGTACTTTATGTTTACTAAGATCGCAAATTACAAAGTTATTACGTGTTTAGCTTTATACTTTATATTTACTAAGATTGTAAATTATAAAGTTATTACGTGTCTCTATTATAGTTAGCTTCCTAATTAAGTTTATTGCCCTATAGGTTATACGTGTTGTTGTTATCTATAGTAAGGCTAATTAGCTTAAGTTAGTTTTCTCTTGTTACAGCTATAATAACTAGAGTATAAATACACCTATAATAAATATCTAAAATACAAAAACTATAAATATAAGATAATATAATAGCTTTAGAAGAATAGATAATTTAAGAAATAACCTAAGCCTAAAAGGCTAAAAAGTATAACAAGCCTATATATTATAAAACAAAGTATATACTAAGAAAAGAAAGTATAAATTATAATTAATAGTAGAGCTATAAGAAATATTATATCTAATAAGTTTATAAGAAATAAGGAATATTCTATATAATAAAGAAGTAATCTTAATAACTTAGTACAATTAAAAGTAAACTTTTCTAAGAACCTATTAAGTTTAAAATAATACTCTTAATACTAAGACTAAAAGAGTTAGAGATTAAAAATATAGTTATAGATATAACTAAAATTATTAATAAAGAACATATTATATTAGGAATACTATAGTTATAAATAACTAACCTAAGAATTAATTAAAGAATAGAGAAAATTAGCTACCCTAAAGAAGATATATTAAAAGCTAATATAAGTATATATAAAAGAGAATTCCTAGAAGAATATTAGTAATAAGAAAAGTAACTTACTAAACTAGACAATTAACTTCTAGAATATTAGCTATAGGACTTAGCATTAAATCTAGAAGAAAGAAAGAACGTAAGATAGAGTCTAGTCTACTAAAAAACTAAAGAAAAATTAAAGATTAAGTAAACGTTTATTAAAAACGTAATAAAGAAAAGATAGATATAAGAATCTTAATCCTTAGTAGTATATAGGTTAGTGTTTATAGATAAGAAGAGAATAGAAGATAAATAACCTTATGTAAATTTTAGAAAAATAAACGTAATTATAGATAAAAATTAATACCCCTTTCTATATATAGACAAGATACAAGACAGGCTATAAAAAGCTTAAATCTTTACTAAATTAGATATCTAGAACGCTTACTATTAAATTAGGATTAAAAAAGGTAATAAATAGAAGATAGTATTTTAAACGTAGTATAGACTATTTAAATATATAGTTATACTTTTTAGATTAATAAATATACAAGTAGTATTCTAAGAAAGAATTAATATATTCTTAAAAGAGTACTTAAATATATTTATATTTATATATTTAGTTAATATCTTTATATTCTTAGAAATAGAAGAAGAATACGTATAATATATATACAAGGTACTAGAAAAACTAGTAGAAAGTAAATTGTTCTATAAAATAAGGAAATATAAGTTCTATACAAAAGAAATAGATTTCCTTAAATTTATTATTAAACTAAGAAAAATAAAAATTAACCTAAACAAGATTAAAGGAATCTAGAAATAGCTAATACTAAAGAACTTATAAGAGGTATAATAATTTTATAGACTAGTAAACTTTTATAAAAAGTTAATAGTAAGATAGTTTAAAATAATAGAACTATTAATAAAACTTATAAAAAAAGATACGCTATTTAAATAGATATAAGAATATAACAAGGTATGTAACTAGATTAAATAGAAGTTTATAGAAAACCTAGTTATTAGAATATATAATCTAGACTTGCTAGTAAAAGTAAAAATAGATATTTTAAATTTAGTCTATAGAATAGTAATAATATAAGAGGACTAGGTTATAAAACAAGAATACCTAGTTAATACTTCTCTAAGAAAATAAGACTAGTAGAGCTTAACTACGTAATTTATAATAAAGAAATACTAGTAATCTATAAAGTATTTAAGTAGTAGAGAGTATACTTATAAAGAGTAAAGTATTAAATAAAGGTCTATATAGACTATAAAAATCTTATAAAATTTATAATAAATAAGGACTTATTATAGTACTATATAAGATAGTAAGAATACTTATTAATATTTAATCTTAAAATTAAATATACTAAAGGTAAAGACAATTAACTTATAGACGCCCTAAGTAGAAGACTAGACTTATAAGAAGAAGTAAACTCTACTAGTATAGTTCTAGTTAAGAATAAAGATAGATATTTAGTCCTAAATATACTAAGAATAGCTATAATACTTAAGAGAAAGAGTAGCAAGCTAAATAAATAAATTTAGAAAGAAATAGAAAAGGTCTCTAAAGAAATAAAAAAACCTAAGATCTAAGAAAAACTTATAAAAGTTTATAAAAGAATATATATTCTAAGTAAAATATAGAGAGAGTTTATATAATAGATTTATAAACTACTAGTATATAGATACTAGAGTATTAATAAAACGCTATATAGACTACTATATAATTACTATATCCTAAAGGTAAGATAACTAGTAATAGAAGTACTATAAGGTTATATAGAATATTATAGAAATAAGTATAGTAGATATATACTATATAGAATACTATAACTAGTTAAAGTACTAAAGTAACTCTAGAGAGTTATTATAATAGATTTTATTATAAAGTTACTTAGGTTAAAAGACCTAATATTAGGAATTAAGTATAATAGAATCTAAATAATAGTAGATAAGCTTATAAAGTACTTATACTTTAAACTATATAAAAAGAAAAGTAGAATAGAAGTTACTATATACTAGGTCCTAGGGACTATAATAAGCTAATATAGTATTCTAGATAAAATTATTATAAATAGAGATATAAGAGTTATATTAAAACTATAGGGAACGATAATAGAATTATTAGGAATTAAATATTAAATATTAATAGTATTCTATCTATAAATAAATAGATAATTAGAATAAATAAATTAGATAGTAGAATAGTACTTAAGATACTACCTTAACTATAACTAAAACAATTAGGTATAGCTACTACCTATAGTATAGTTAGTATACAATAGCGCAAAAAATATAGTAATAAAAGTATTACTTTTCTTTATAAATTATAGATTTAACCCTAATATATAGTAGATACTAAGATTTAAAGTATCTTAGTCCTTAAAAGGAGAAAACTTTACTAATAGAATAAAAGAAATAAACAATTAGCTAAGATAAGACGTAGAATTCTTATAAGATTAAATAGCAAAGTACTATAATAAGAAATAGTAAAATAAACTCTAATTTAAAGAAAGAAAAAAAGTATAGTTAGTATAAAAGAATATTAAGAGTAAATAATTTAGTTTAAAACTAGATTATATTAAGATAAGACTATATAAAGTAAAGAAGAAAGTTATACTAATTATATTTAAATTAAGACTAGTAGATAAAATAAAGATATACCTAATATTCTACGTAGTACTACTAGAAAAAGTACTACAAGAAGTAAAACTACTAGTATACAAAGTAGATATATTTAGAGAATAAGAAGATTAAAAAGTTAAGAAAATTTTATAATACTAATTTTATAATAAGAGGAATTACTACCTAGTAAAATAGATAGGTATAGATAAGAAAAGGTAACTATAAGAAGATACTTAGGAGCTAGAATATAACTAGGTATTTACTAGAGTCGACTTCCTAGTACCTAAAAGGTATTAGTAGATTAGGAGTTAATAGTAAAAGCTCGTATAGTAATTATATAATAACTATTAAATAATAGAAGATATTTTGCAACTATCTTGTATTAGCGTTCTATAGTTAAGAGATTAGATTACTAATACTATCCTAATAATATACATTACTACTAACTATATACTTATTATAATCTATAATCTATAGTTACTAAAACTAGTAGATTGTAGATTATCCTAATCTATAATCTATTAATACTAAGAATCTATAGATTATAGATTACCTTAGGTATTCTAATTATATATAGCTTCCTAGTTAGGTTTATATCCCTTAGAGTTATATAACTCTAGGTTTGTAAGACTAATTAGTTCTATCTATAGTTCTCTTATTACTATTATAACACTATCTCCTCTTCTAAGTAAGTCCTTGTTTATCTATCCTAGAGCTAAAGTTATTAATCTACTTTCTTTATTAATTTGTAGTTCTTTATTACTCTCTATAGTTATTTTATCTATACGTTATTACTATCTTCTTACTAATTGCGTATTACGTAATAGTGTCGAGATATTTCTTTACTTTTATTACGCATCTCCTAAGTTAAATCCTAAGTCCCTTTCTTATATTATTTCTATAAATAATAGTAGAGCTTACAAGGCGTATATTTATATAAATATACGTAGTTCTTATAACGTATCTAGTATCTCTCTTTCTAAGTGTACGTTTATTATACTTATTCTTGCGTCTAGGCTTAATAATAATAGGGAAAGCTATTAACTAGACTTAAGAGAAATTACTATCTTAAATTATAGAGGCTAAAGCTAAGTATAAGTAGATCTAGGAGCTTACGTAGAGTAAGCTAGTAAAGAATTAAGCTTATCTCTCTTGTCTTTGTAAGATAAAAGTGTTAAATAATAAGAAATTAGCTAAATAGTTAGTAGTAATAGAAGCTAAGTTAGACTTAGATAAAGCGTTTAGTGCTGTTATAGTAGGTCCTATATTAGGCGTTCTTATTATCTCTCTATCTAATAGTAGTAATATTAGTTCTCTTAGTTTACTACTAGGCGTTCTAGAAGGCTTTAACTTTAGAACTCCTCTAGTTTCTTAGAGTAGTTAAGGTTATCCTCTAGTTCCTATATTTCTTCCTATAGTTGCCCTTTCTTATCTATACCTATCTATTTTACTAGGTAGTAGTTCTTACTATTATAAAACTAGTATACTAGGATTTTTTTAACTTCTTATTCTTCTTATTCCCTATATATATCTACTTCGTACACTAGTAGTTCTACGTTCTATAGTACTATCTTAAGTAGCGCTACGTAGAAAGTTAGGTATATCTTTATCTTATTTAGTAGTTTTAATTTAAATATAACTAGTATAACTTCTTTTTCTACTTTATATAGTCTTATTTTAACGTAGTCTAGTTTTAAACTTAGTTGTTTACTCTTAATATTTTTCTATACTAACTATACTTTTTCTCTCTCTCTAAATTAGGGTCCCTTTTTATATTTCTTGTTATAATACTTAGCTATTTAATTATATAGGAACTCTATATCCTATCTTAACTAATTATATATATCTTTAAGTCTGTTAGCAAAGTTTTCTCTTCTTAGAGACTAAGATACTTTAGTTCTTAGTATTCTATATACGCTAGGTTTAAATCTATAGTTCGTAAAGAAGAGTAATACTCTTATTACTATATTCTTTACGCTATTATATACTAACTATGCTATAGGTAGTAACTATACCTAATTATTCTAGTTATAGTTAAGGTAGTATCTTAAGTATTATTCTACTATCTAATTTATTTATTCTAATTACCTATCTATTTGTAGATAGTACGCAGTTAACATTACGTGCTTAATTCCTAATTGCGCTGTTATTATTCCCTATAGTTTTAATATAAATCTTATATCTCTATCTATAATAATCTTGTCTAGTAGTCTATATTAACTAATTATAGTTCCTAGAACCTAGTATATAGTAACTTCTATCTTACTTTTCTCTTTATATAGTCTAAAGTATATATACTTTATAAGCTTATCTACTATTATAAGTACTCTATTATACTCTACTCCTAATATTAGATCTTTAGACTTAGGTAGTTTTGTAATAAAGTCTATTATAATAACTCTCTATAGTTATTCTAGTACTTCTACTAGTTATAGTATTCTATATAGTACGTGTTAGTTATACTTATTTCTTTAATATTCTATATAGTCTTATAGTACCTCTATTACTAGTTGTCTTACTTTTAGGATATAGTAATCTTATAGTAACCTATTAAGGGTTTTGTCGATTCTCTAGTATCTATATACTAGTAATTCGTAGAATTATTATATAAATTCTCTTTAAATCTCCCTTAGAATATATATTCTTTTATAGGCTTGTATAAGTCCTTTATAGATCTCTAATTTCTCTACTTCTTTAAATACTTCTTGCGTTATTTTCTAAATCTATTTATCTAGCTTACTACTTCTTCTTTTAAGTGTTGCAGCTATTTTAGGTATATTTAAGACTAAATATCCTTCTTAGTTCTTAATTAGAACTATACTAGTAGCGTTTACTTCCTCTTGTAAGTCTAGTTTTCTACTAAAGGTATCTATAAATTAATTATCTTTACCCTTTGTATATATAATTTCTATATCGAATATTAATAGGAATTCCTACTATCTCGTGTAGCGTTATAATAGTTCTTTATTTAATATAAATCCTATAAGATTCTTATAATCTATATAGACCTTTATCTTATATTTTACTCTTTACAAGTATACTCTCTATTACTTAAATACTTTGTAGATTACTAGTATCTCTTTATTGTAGATTAGGTAGTTAAGCTCTACTATCTTTATTTTCTTAGAGAAGTATTTAACTAAGTATTCTTTTTTAGTCTCTAGGTCTTCTTATATTAGTGCTATCCCGTAGACTAAATTAGATACGTCTATTTTTACTATTGCTAGTAGGTCTAGGTTGTATATTCTAATAACTAGGTTCTCTATAAATTTTCTCTTAATTTTATTAAATACTTTATCGCATTCCTTAGTCTATTTAAATAGCGTATCTTTTTTTATAAGTCTTGTTATTAGTTCTATATCTTTAGACTATCCTACTATTAACTTTCTACAAAAGTTAGCTAGCCTATAAAATTGTTGTACCTCTTTTAGGTTTCTTAGTGTTAGCTATTCGTTAATTAACTTAATCTTTTCTAGATTAATCTTAATCTTTCCTAGTTCTATAATAAACCCTAGGAAATCTATTTCCTTTGTATAGAACTCGCATTTTCTTATCTTAAGAAATAT
>JALNQF010000864.1:0-12359 GCA_028456385.1 Ophiosphaerella korrae | reverse complement strand
TATATTTTTAGCTATTTTATTCGGAGAGTTATTACTAGTTAAAAACTATAACTTTTTTTTAGGCTTTTTTTTCGTGTTACCCTACTATAGTAAAGTTTTAGTTAAGAATAAAGAAAGATATTTAGTTATAAATATACTTAGAATAGCTATAATACTTAAGAAAAATAGTAGTAAACTAAATAAATAAATTTAAAAAAAAATAGAAAAAGCTTCTAAAAAAATAAAAAAACTTAAAATTAAAAAAAAAAACTTATAAAAGCTTATAGAAGAATATATATTTTAAATAAAATATAAAGAAAATTTATATAGTAGTTTTATAAACTACTAGTATATAGATACTAAAGTATTAATAAAATACTAGATAGACTATTATAAAATTACTATATTCTAAAAGTAAAATAACTAATAATAGAAGTACTATAAAATTATATAGAATATTATAGAAATAAGTATAGTAGATATATACTATATAGAATATTATATCTAGTTAAGATACTAGAATAACTTTAAAGAGTTATTATAATAGACTTTATTATAAAGTTACTTAAGTTAAAGAACTTAATATTAAGAATTAAGTAGAATAAAATCTTAATAATAGTAGATAAACTTATAAAGTACTTATACTTTAAACTATATAAAAAAAAAGTAGAATAGAAGTTACTATATACTAGGTTCTAGAGACTATAGTTAGCTAGTATAGTATTCTAGATAAGATTATTATAGATAGAGATATAAGATTTATATTAAAACTATAGGAAATAATAATAGTATTATTAGAAATTAAATATATAATATTAATAGTATACTATCTCTAAATTAATAGATAGTTAGAATGTATAAATTAAATAGTAGAAAAGTACTTAAGATACTACTATAACTATAACTAGAATAATTAGGATTTATTACTACCTATAGTATAGCTAGTATATAATAGCGTAAAGAATAAAGTAATAAAAGTATTACTTTTCTTTATAAACTATAGATTTAATCCTAATATATACTAGAAACTAAGATTTAAAGTATTTTAGTTTCTAAAAAGAGAAAACTTTACTAATAAAATAAAAGAAATATAAAATTAACTATAAAAAGATATAGAATTCTTATAAGATTAAATAGTAAAGTACTATAATAAGAAATACTAAAAGAGACTTTAATTTAAAGTAAGAGAAAAAGTATAGTTAATATAAAGAAATATTAAAAGTAAATAATTAAGTTTAAAACTAAATTATATAAAGATAAATCTATATAAATTAAAGAATAAAGTTATACTACTTATATTTAAATTAAAACTACTAAATAAAATAAAAATATACTTAATATTCTATATAGTACTACTAGAAAAAGTACTATAAGAAGTAGAACTACTAGTATATAAAGTAGATACGTATAGAAAATAAAAAAACTAAAAAGTTAAAAAAATCTTTTAATATTAATTTTATAATAGAAGGAATTATTACCTAGTAAAATAAATAAGTATAGATAAAAAAGAGTAACTATAAGAAAATATATAAGAACTAAAAGATAATCTTAATTACTTTAAGAAATTAAAAGAGTTCTAAAATTAAAACCTTCTAAGCTACTTTATAGTAAAATAAGAAGATCTATAATACTACTAGTAAATAAAGAGATAATAAGAGTATTTAATATAATAGGAGCTATAGCTACTTCTAATATATCTCTAAAGTTTATCTTAGTATCTAAAGTATAAAACTATTTAGATAATTAAGTATTATTATAAGCTATTAGCTTATAAAAGTAGTTAGTATATACCTAAAGTTTTACTATCTTATAAGTAGTTATTATAAGTTAGAGCTTTACTCTATATAATTTAGGTAAGCCTATAGTAGTAAGTAAGCTATATAAGCTATTCGAGCTACTCTACTATATATAAGTAGCTTAGCTTAGATAGCTCTTTAATTAATAATTATCTCTTACTTATTCCTAAGCTTGTATCTTATAATAGTTATAAGCTTAGCGCTAAAAATTACTTAATAGTTTTATCCTATATACTATAGCAAGAGATTACAAGCTTAGTATACTCTTATCTTATCTTATCTTAACTTATCTATTACTTAAACGCTTATAATATCTTATAGTAAGATTACTTTACTTAATAAAAGTACTACCCTACTTAATAAGTACTTATAATAGCTAGTATAGTTTATATAACTTTATTATAACGCTCTTAAGCTAAGTATCTAGTAGCTAGTTAATCTAGAAGCTAATAACGTCTTTAATATCTACGCTAATAAACTAGTTTAACTTAAACTAAAGAGCCTAGTAATAGTAGAAGAGGTAGCTACTTATAAGCTTATAATAGAGAAATACTAGGCTATAAAAGATACTTAGGTATCGCGAATAGTACGCCTTAGAGCTCTAAGCGCCTAAGTAAACGCTATAGTTAATCTAAGCTATCTAGTAATAGCTAAAATAACTTTACTTGTAAATAACAAAGCTACGTTATAAGAGCTTATCTAAACGCTAAAGAGCTTACTAGCTCTATCTAATACTAGCACTAGTAATTTTATCTAAGCTTAATACTAAGCCTATCTATAGAAAGCTTACTAAGGACACTAATTACTAGAGCTCTAGTATAATAAGTAGCTACGCCTATATTAGCGTATAATTGTATATAATATTATAGAGGTAATAGGCGAGCTTGTAGTATAAGATTTCCTAGAAGTGTTAATACTAAAGCTAGCTCTAGACTAAGCTTAGATAATAAGCTAATTAGTAATCTAGAGCTTAGTCTTTAGCTTAAAGGTACTTACGCTAGAGTAAATTAGTAGTATCTACTTAGCTTTATTATAGGAGTACAAGCTCTAAACTACTAATTAAAAAGCTAGTATATTTATAACGTTTAGAGGATCTAAGCTATAAGTATTAAGCTCTAACTTAAAATATAACTACTTATATAGCTAAGCTTACTACTAGAAGCTATAAGATTATAGATAGATATAAGTAGTACTTATAAGTAGTCTATTTAAAATAGACAATAATAGAAAAGTAAAAATATAGGCTTATTTAGATAAGCTATACTTTATAGTAGTTAAAACCCTAGTAACTTAAAAGTAAGCTAGTCTCTCTTAAGAACTAGTTAAAGCTAGCTTAGAGTTAGTTAAATTAAAGGCTCTAGCCTATCTAGGCTAGCTAAACGTAGTACTTATTAACCTAGGTATATTTATCAACCTAGGTACGCTTATTAACTTAGGTAAACTTATTAAGCTTACTCCTAGAGCCTACTTAACGCTAGATTTTAATACTTACTTACTCTCTAAGAGTACTATTGTAATAGATTGTTACTAGGGTTAACTTCTTAGTGCCCTAAGAGTGTTAGTAGATTAAGAGTTAATAGTAAAAGCTTAGGTTATAATCTATAATAACTTATAAATAATAGAAGATGTTTTGTAACTATCTTATATTAGCGTTCTATAGTTAAAGGATTGAATTACTAATACTATCCTAATAATATACATCTTACTAACTATATACTCGTCGTAATCTATAATCTATAGTTACTAAGACTAGTAGATTATAAATCGTCTTAATCTATAATCTATTAATACTAAGAGTTTATAGATTATAGATTAGCCTAGGTGTCCTAGTTATATATAGTCTCCTAATTAAGGTTATTACTCTACTTGTCTTATACTTTGTTAGCGCCTAGATTAGAACTAATTAGTTCTATCTTAATTTCTTCTATTATACCCGTAACACTATCTCTCTTCCTAGGTAGGTCTTAGTTTACTTATCCTAGAGCTAGAGTTATTAGTCTAGTTTCTTTATTAATGTAGAGTTCTTTATCCTCTCTTATAACTATTTTATCTACACGTTATTACTATCTCCTTACTAATTGCATATTGCGTAATAGTATTAAAATATTTCTTTATTCTTATTATACTTCTCTTAAGTTAAACTCTAAGTCTCTTCCTTATATTATTTCTACAAACAATAGTAGGGCTTATAAAGTATATATTCATGCAAATATACGTAGCTCTTATAATATATCTAGTATTTCTCTTTCTAAGTGTAAGTTTATTACACTTATTCTTACGTCTAGGCTTAATAATAATAGGGAAAGCTATTAACTAAACTTAAGAGAAATTACTATCTTAAATTATAGAGGCTAAAGCTAAGCGTAAGTATATCTAGGAGCTTGCGTAGAGTAAGCTAGTAGAAAATCAAGCTCGTCTCTCTTGTCTTTGTAAGATAAAGGCCTTAAATAATAAGAAATTAGCTAAGTAGTTAGTAGCTCTAGAAGCTAAGCTAGACTTAGATAAGGCGTTTAGTGTTGCTATAGTAAGTCCTACGCTAGACGTCCCTATTATCTCTCTATCTATTGTTAGTAATATTAGTTCTCTTAGTTTACTACTAGGTGTTCTAGAAGGTTTTAACTTTAGAACTCCTCTAGTTTCTTAGAGTAATTAAGATTATCCTCTAGTTCCTATATCTTCTCTTATAGTTATCCTTTTTTATCTATACCTATCTATTCTACTAAGTAGTAGTTTCTTCTATTATAGAACTAGTATTATAAGATTTCTTTAACTTCCTATTCTTCCTATTCTCTATATATATCTACTTTATACACTAGTAGTTCTATATTCTATAGTGCTTGTTCTAGTAGAGCTACGTAAAATATTAGGTGTATCCTTATCTTATTTAGTAGCTTTAATCTAAACGTAACTAGTATAACTTCTTTCTTAATTTTATATAGTCCTATCTTAACGTAGTCTAATTTTAAACTTAGGCGTTTACTCTTAATATTCTTTCGTACTAACTATACTTTTTCTCTCTTTCTAAATTAGGGTCCCTCTTTATACTTCTTATTGTAGTACTTTACTATTTAATTATATAGAAATTCTATATCCTATCTTAGTTAATTATATATATCCTTAAGTCTATTAGCAAAGTTTTCTCCTCTTAGAGACTAAGATATCTAATTTCTTAGTATCTAGTATACGTTAGGTTTAAATCTATAGTTCGCAAAGAAGAGTAATACTCCTATTACTATATTCTTTACACTATTGTATGCTAGTTGTACTATAGGTAGTAGCTATACCTAATTATTCTAGTTATAATTAAGGTAGTATCTTAGGTATTGTTCTACTATCTAATTTATTCGTTCTAACTATCTATCTATTTGTAGGTAATATGCTGTAGATATTGTATATTTAATTCCTAATTATACTATTATCGTTCCCTATAGTTTTAATGTAAATTGTACGTCTCTATCTATAATAATCTTATCTAGTAGTTTATATTAACTAATTATAGTTCCTAGAACCTAGTGTATAGTAACCTCTATCTTACTTTTTTCTTTATATAGTCTAAAGTATAAGTACTTTATAAGTTTATCTACTATTATTAAGATTCTATTATACTTAACTCCTAATATTAGGTCTTTAGACTTTAGTAACTTTGTAATAAAGTCTATTGTAATAACTCCCTATAGTTATTCTAGTACTTCTACTAGTTATAATATTCTATATAGTACGTATCTATTATATTTATTCTTTTAATATTCTATATAGTCTCGTAGTACTTCTATTACTAATTATCTTGCTTTTAGAATATAGTAGTCTCGTAGTAGTCTATTTAATATTTTCTTAATACCTTAGTAACTATATACTAGTAATTTATAGAATTATTGTATAAATTCTCTCTAGATCTTCCTTAAGATATATATTCTTTTATAGGCTTATACAAATCCTTCTTAGATTTCTAGTTTCTTTATTTCTTTAAGTACTTCTTTTATTATTTTCTAAATCTATTTATCTAGCTTGCTACTCTTCCTTTTAAGTATTGTAGCTATTTTATATATATTTAGGACTAAGTGTCCTTCTTTATTCTTAACTAGAACTATACTAGTAGTGCTTACTTCTTTTTATAAGTCTAGCCTTCTACTAAAGGCGTCTACAAACTAATTATCTTTCTCTTTTGTATATATAATTTCTATATTAAACGTTAATAAGTATTCCTACTATCTTATATAGTATTATAATAATTCTTTATTTGTTATAAATCCTATAAGATTCTTGTAGTCTATATAGACCTTTATCTAATATTTCGCTCCTTATAGGTATACTCTCTATTACTTAAATACTTTATAGATTACTAGTATTTTTTTATTGTAGATTAAGTAGTTAAGTTCTACTATCTTTATTTTCTTAAAAAAGTACTCGACTAAGTATTCTTTTTTAGTTTCTAGGTCTTCCTATATTAGTGCTATTCTATAGACTAAGTTAGATGCGTCTATCTTTACTATTACTAGTAGGTCTAGGTTATATATTCTAATAACTAGGTTTTCTATAAACTTCTTCTTAATCTTTTTAAATGCTTCGTCGCATTCCTTTATCTATTTAAATAGCGTATCTTTCTTTATAAGTCTTGTTATTAGTTCTATATCTTTAGACTATCCTATTATTAACTTTCTATAAAAGTTAGCTAGCCTATAAAATTATTGTACCTCTTTTAGGTTTCTTAGTATTAGCTATTTGTTAATTAACTTAATCTTTTCTAGATTAATCTTAATCTTTCCTAGTTCTATAATAAACCCTAGGAAATCTATTTCCTTTATATAGAACTCGTATTTTCTTATCTTAAGAAATATTTTAGCTTTTACTAGTTTTTCTAGTACTTTGTGTATATATTATACGTGTTCTTCCTCTATTTTTAAGAATATAAGGATATCGTCTAAGTATATAAATATAAATATATCTAAGTACTCTCTTAGTACTATATTAATCCTTTCTTAGAATACTACTAGTATATTTATTAAGCTAAATAGTATAACTAAATATTTATATAATCTCTATTATATTCTAAATACTATTTTCTATTTATTGCCTTCTTTAATTCTAATTTAGTAGTAGGCGTTCTAGATATCTAACTTTGTAAAGATTGTTACTTTCTATAGTTTATCTTATATTACGTCTATCTTTAGTAAGGGGTATTAGTTCTTATTTATAACTATATTAGTTTTTCTAAAGTCTATACAAGGTCTTTTATTACTTATTCTTTTCTTATCTATAAAGATAAGTCTATAAGCTACTAAGGATTTAGATTCTCTTATCTATCTCTTTTTTATTACGTTTTAAATAAATACTTATTTAATCTTTAATTCTTTTTCTATTTTCTAGTAAACTAGGCTCTACTTTACGTCTTTTCCTTCTTTTATTTCTATTACTAAGTCCTATAGTTAATATTCTAAAAGGTAATCTTTAGGTTCTATAAGCTATTCTTCTTATTTCTTATATTCTTCTAAGAATTCTCCCTTGTAGGTGTTCTTATAGGCCTTTAACATATCTATTCTATAGTAGTTAATCTTTCTTATCCTCTAATTAATGTATAGTTAGTTATTTATAACTATAGTATACTTAATATTATATCTTGTTTATTATTAATTGTTGTTATATCTATTACTATATTCTTAATTTCTAGTTCTTCTAACCTTAGTGTTAAAGGTACTATCTTAAACTATATTAGTTCCTAAAATAGTTTTCCTTTAATTATACTTAGTTATTAAGAGTATTTCTTTGTTATATACTTTATTCTTTATATTTCTATAAACTTTTTTAATATAAAGTTTCTTATAGCTCTACTATTAATTATTAATTGTACTTTCCTTCTTTAGTATATACCTATTTTTATAATATATAGGCTTCCTATACCTTTTAGTTTTTCTTGCTTAGGTAACTTTATAAATTATCTATCTTTCTAGGGCTATAAGCCTACTTTAAGTTTATATTCTTTATATTTTAGACACTCGTTGTATATACATTTGTACTATAGTCCTCCTTAGATATATTTCTTAAGTAGTTTTAGGCCTAGTCTTACTACTAAGTATCTATCTTCTAGGATTACTTCCTATCCTTAGATGTTTTCTACTAGAATTACTCTTATATAGTTATAGCCTTTTCTCCTTATAAGCTATATACTATTATTTACTTTAGGGTTTCTATATATAATATAATTCTTATCTAGGTATAATATCTATAATACTTTAAAGTGTACTAGGTATTTTAGATCTATTATTTTATTATCTCCTTCTTAGTATTTACTTCTACTAGGTATATCTATTATTAGAATATAGTATACTACTAGTACTCTTAGTATATAAGCTTTATTAATCTATCGCGTCTTTCTTATAAAGTATTACTATTCTTTTTATATAGGTATTCTTCTTACTATAACTATATATTACTTTATCTATTCTTAAAATAGTATAAACTTTATTTCTTTAGGATTACGTTCTTTCTAGTCTTTATACGCTTCCTCTATACTTATAACTAGTAAGTATTTCTAAATAAACTTTTATTCTTTGTTTTATTCCTCTATATTACTTATTATATAGCTATTATAACTATATATTATTAGCTAGGTATACTCTATATCTCTTATACTAACTTATCTCTTACTTCTTTGTAGTCTTTTAGAAGTAGTCGTAGTAGTCTCTTTATCTAGTACTAGTCCTTTAGCCTAGATTAATAGTACTAAGGGCTCTTCTCTTTCTAGATCTTCTACTAGTAGGTCTATTACTTAGGCTATTTCTTCTAGCTAAGCTTTTATTCTTTCTTTTATTATAGCTACTCTCTATCTCTATTATAAGAAGTATCCTACTCTTTATTTACTAAAAAGATATATATAGTAGTTATCTTTATAATAAAAGGTCTAATAGAGTATTACGTATTATATTTCTTTACTCCTAGCTACCTTCTCTTAAAGTTTAGCCTGTACTTGTAGTACTTCCTTCTTCTTTTTCTTAGTTATCTTTAACTAAGTTTCTTTCTTTAAGTCTTTACTTTTATAGTCTTTTATAAAGTATCCTAGTTTCCTATATTTATAATATACTATATTTTTCTTCTTTTGTAATTAGTAGTCTTTTGTATAGTAGCCTAGTTTACTATAATTAAAGTACGTAAAGTCTTTATTCTTCTTTTTCTTTCTATCTTTATTAGTGTTAAGGATTATAAAGTCTCCCTTATTATAGTTCTAGGTATAACCTCTATATTTATTCTTCTTCTATTCTTAAAGATTATTATTAATTTATATTACCTATTACTTTAGAGCTTCTAGTGTCCTTAGTTTCTCTATATATATTATCTTGTATTAGATCTTAGAGTTTAGTCCTTGCTTAAATTGTAATATTAAAGCTAACTTATTCTATTCTATATTCTAGAATAGTTATTTAAACTATAATACGTACTTTAGAATACTTTAACTTTGTATAAGCTTCTCTAGCTATTCTTTAGCTTGTTAGGTAACGTCTATATCCCTAAATACTGCTCTTATTTATTTAGTAAAGTACTTATAACTTCTAAAAATAGCTCTAGTTTCGTCCTTCTAGGTTATTAGAGAGTGTATTGTATAGTCTATCTAGTAAGGTTTATACTATCTTATTACGTCTTCCTTAAGGTATAACCCTATATATATTACCTTCTTTTCTTCTATGTTAAAGTGTAGTACTTATATATCTATCTAGAGTTGTACTAAAGTAATAAAGAGTCTTAGTTTCTCCTTTATTCTATTAAACTTCTTAAGGATAGGTATCTTAGGTAGTTTCTTTGTTGCACTTATTGCTAGACGTTGTATAATTAGTTCTATCTAATTCTAACCTTTAATAATAGCTTTAATCTATACTTTATTCTACTTTGCGTAATCTTACAGTTCCTTGTTTTATATTTCTAAAGCATTAATTACTATTTTTATATCTTCTTTATCTAAGATTAGATTATTAATTTAGTCCTTAATTATTTCCTATATAGTACTATTAGACTTATAACTACTCTTAGGGGCTTTACTTATTTTAGTTAAACTTTCTACTATTATATTAGCTAGACTATGCGCTACTTACGCTTTGCTTCTTGCAATAACTAAATTAGTAAGGTGTAATAGGTTGTTACTAGGGTCGACTTCCTAGTACTCTAAGGGTATTAGTAGATTAAGAGTTAATAGTAAAAGCTTAGGTTATAATCTATAATAACTTATAAATAATAGAAGATGTTTTACAACTATCTTATATTAGCGTTCTATAGTTAAAAGATTAAATTACTAATACTATCTTAACGATACGCATCTTACTAACTATATACTCGTCGTAATCTATAATCTATAGTTACTAAGACTAGTAGATTATAGATTGTCTTAATCTATAATCTATTAATACTAAGAGTTTATAGATTATAGATTAGCCTAGGTATCCTAGTTATATATAGTCTCTTAATTAAGGTTGTTACCTTACTTGTCCTATACTTTATTAGCGCCTAGATCGAGACTAATTAGTTCTATCTCGATTTCTTCTATTACACCCGTAACAACTATACTTAATAATAAAGCTACTCTCTACTTAGTTAACTTAATAAGTCTTATAGAACTAAGCTCTTTTATAAGAGTAAAAAGTATAAGCTATATAAAAGTAAGTATATAAGCGTTTCTAATACTTAGTAAAAGTACTTAAATCTTTAAGAATACTCTAAATAGTACTTATAGTAAGTATATAGAGAATCTTATACTTTATAAAGTAGTAGTAGTTAAAGGATTTTATATTAATATAGTATCTAAAGCTTAATTATAGTAAGCTAGAGCCTAGTATTAAGGTTTTAACGTAACTCTAAGAGTAGGAACGCTAGTAGAGAGTATTATACTAGCGACGCTAATACGTAAATATAACCTTACTTTTATTAAATACAAGCCTATTACGTTTTATCTAACTATTATAAGCGTAACATAAAGTAACTAGTAGCTTAACTTATAGCGTACAACGCCTAGAAGTAACTTAGAAGAGCTCTAATACGCTAGAGCTAGTTATCTTAGACTAGAAGTACTATAAGCGCTAGTAACAAGCGTAAAAAACGTACGTATTAATAGGACAGCGCGTATTAAGTATAAGTATTACTTAATAGCGTACGCTAAGTAAGTTATCTTAAAGTAGCCTAAAGAGAGAGCTCTGCGCCTATACTAGCGAGTAGCGTAAGACCTATTTAATATACCTACTAGTTGCTTTAGAGAAGTTTAGACTATACTACTTAAGTATAAATATAGTCGTAAGCTCTATACCTACCTATTATAAAGTAAATCTCTCTAAAAAATAATAAGAGTATTTAAAAGCTTTATAAAGCTACTATAGACGCGCTATAAGCTCTATATATATATAATCTAGTAAGATAATAAAGTAGTAACGCTCTTATAGAGAGGTAAGATACGCTTCTAGATTTAGACTAAATAAGAAGAGATTACAATTAAGAGCTCTCTAGTATATACGTACGAGCTAAATAAAGGACCTAAGAGAGCTAGTTAAGAAATAATAATAAAAACAATTAAGATAAAGATAAGTACTAACCTACTAAAATAGCTCTAGCTAGAGATAGTAGAAGTAGCTATATAGCTATATAATATAAGCCTAAGCTATACTTATAATATATAAGCTCCTAATATAGTACTTAATAGCTAGTTTAGATAGTACTTTAGATACTATTAGCTTAAGTAAGTAAGAGCTACTATAGTAGACTTTTAGCTAGATTAGAATAGAGTATATACTTATAGCTACTACGTATATCTACTTAATAAGGAGTAAGTAGCTAAGCGTAATAAAAAAAGCTTTAAAATAAGCCCTTAGAGCTATATTAGATATCTAGTAAGATATAGAGTATCTAATATATATAGGATATAGGTCCTAGAAATAGATTAAGTAATTATAACACGTAATATAATATTTAATAAGTAGCTCTTCTATAATAAGAAGAGTAAAGCTTATTAAGAGCTCTTAAAGCTAGAGATTTAAAAACTTATTAACGTATTATATAAAGACGTAGCGCGTAATATAAAAGAGACCTAGAATAATATATATAACTAGCTCTATAAAGTAGCTTAAATCCTAGAAAGTAACTAGTAAGGCAAGTACCTAGAGTAAAATCTAAAGAGTAGAGCTCTACGTAATACTAAAAGCTAAGCTAGCTAACTAACTATCTTAGTAAAATAAAGAGTAGATCCTATATAAGTAGTAAGCTTAGCTAGTAAACTATATAAAATCTATATAGAGTAACCTAAGCTTAGTAGCCTTTAAACTCTAAAGTAAATACTTAAACCTAGAAGAGTTTAGTATATAGGTACTAATATTAATTATAGAAATTAATATAGTAAAGTATCTAAAAGCTCCTAGGAATTATAATTAACTAGAGAAGTAAGCGCTTTAGAGTAGCTAATAGATAAGAGTTTAACTTATTAAATAGCTACTTATTAAACTACTTCTCTTTAAGTAGCTATAGCTTCTATAGCTCTAAATAAAGTAGATACTATCTTTTATTAAGTAGCTATATCTTATATAGCTCTAAATAATATAGTTAGAGCTTATTAGTAGTATA
>JALNQF010000863.1:0-12365 GCA_028456385.1 Ophiosphaerella korrae | reverse complement strand
TTTATACTTATTACTTTTAAGTTATAGGTAACTAACTAAAAAAGGGCTTTTCTAAAAGCCTTAGTATCCCTCTTAAACAAGGCCCTTACATAGCTATTACAAAAAAGCCTTTTTATTAAATTGCTATAACCTCCTTTAAATCTAATACTTACTAATTTAGTTATTAGAAGAAGTAAAGCGTAAGTAGCGTATAGTCTAAGCTAATATAATAGTAGAAAGTTTAACTAAGAAAGGAAGTAAAGTATCTCTAAGTAGTTATAAATTAGATAATACTATATAGAAGGTAATTAAAGACTACCTAAATAACTTAATCTTAGAAAAAGAAGATATAAAGCTAGTAATTAACGCCCTAGAAGTATAGAATAAAGAACTATAGGATTATATAAAGTAAAATAAAGTATAAATTAAGGCTATTATAGTAAAATAAAATTAGATAGAATAAATTACCTAGAGACTTAAGATAAGTATAATAAAGAAAATACCTAAAATCCCTATACTTAAAAAGTTTAATAGAATAAGAGAAAAACTAAGACCTTTTATAGCCTTAGTATAACTCTAGATAGATATATAAGTACTATACTTTAATAAAGAAGACAAGAAGGTAATATATATTAAAATATACCTTAAGGAAGATATAATAAGATAGTTTAAACCTTACTAGATAGACTATATAATATACACTATAAAAATATAGAAAGATAAAATAAGAGCTATCTTTAGAAGTTATAAATACTTTACTAAACAAATAAGCGTAGTTTTTAGAGATATAGATATTACCTAATAAGCTAAAGAAAAGCTTAAGAAGCTTATATAATATAAAAGTATTTCTAAATATATATTATAGTTTTTATAACTATTATAAAATATAGAATAGAATAAGCTATCTTAAATATTATAATTTAAATAAGAACTAAAGCTAAGAATTTAGTATAAAATAATCTATATAAAAAAGCTAAGGACGCTAAAAGCTCTAAAATATCAAGTAATATAAATTAATAACAACTTCTAAGAATAGAAAACAAACAAATATAGAAGATAACTTAGAAATTAAGATACTAGAAATCCTATAATCCTTAATACTAATAAGGATAAGAAGAAAAAGAAGAATAAAGACTTTATATACTTTAACTATAGTAAGAAAGGCTACTATATAAAAGATTATTAATTAAAGAAAAAAGATATAGTATATTTTAAATATAAGAAACTAGGATACTTTATAAAAGACTATAGAAGTAAAGACTTAAAGAAAGAAATATAGTTAAAAATAACTAAGAATAAAAAAGAAGTACTAAAAGTATAAGCTAAACCTTAAAAGAAAGTAGCTAAGAGTAAAGAAATATAGTATATAATACTTAATTAGACCTTTTATTATAATAATAACTACTATTTATATCTTTCTAGAAAATAGAAAGTAAGATAGTTCCTATAGAGGAATAGCGTAGTAGTAATAAAAGAAAGTAAAACTTAAGTATAGCTTAAAGAAATAGCGCGTATAATAAACTTACTAATAGAAGACTTAGAAGGAGAGGAACTCTAGACCCTATTAATCTACTCTAAAAGATAAGAAGAAAATATAAAGACTACTATAGCTACTTCTAAAAGATAGTAAGAAGATAAAAGTAGAATTAATATAAGAAGTACAAGGTATACCTAGTTAAAAATATATAGTTACAATAGCTATATAATAATAAATATAGTAGAATAAAATAAGTAATAGTAGTTTATTTAGAAATATTTACTAGATATAAGTATAGAGATAGCGTATAAAGACTAAAAAGAATATAATCTTAAGGAAATAAAGTTTATAATATTCTAAAAATATATAGAATAAAATATAGTTATAGTAAGAAAAATACTTATATAATAAGAATAGTAGTACCTTATAAAAATAACGTAATAGATTAATAAAGCTTATATACTACGTATACTAGTAGTATACTATATCTTAGTAATAATAAAACTTAGTATAGATAAATACTAGATAGAAGATAATAAAAGAATAGATCTAGAGTATCTAGTATACTTTAAAATATCCTAAGTATTATACTTAAATATAAATTACTACTTATATAGAGAATTAAACGTATAAAATTAAGAATAGCTAGTATAAAGAAAAGAATATAATTATATAAAAGTAATATTAAGAAAAGATATCTAAAGCTAAAAAATACTTAAAATACCTAATAAAGAATATATATTAATTAGACTAGGAATTAAACTCTCTAAAGAAAATATCTTAAGAAGACTATAGTATAAATATATATATAATAAATATCTAAAATATAAAAACTATAATAGAAGATCAAGTAATAGCCCTAAAAGAATAGATAATTTACTAAACTACTTAAGTAAAAATAGCTAGAAAGTATAAGAAGCCTATATATTATGAAAATAAGTATATACTAAAAAAGAAAAGTATAAGTAATAATTAATAGTAGAGCTATATAGAATTTAATATTAAAGAAATTTATAGAAATATAAAGAATAAAGTATAAAAGCAAGAAGTACTTTTAATAACTAAGTACTATTACAAGAAAACTATTCTAGGAACCTATTAGGTTTAAAACAATACCCTCTAAATTAAAGATAGAAAGACTAGAAATTAGAAATATAGTTATAGATATAATAATAATTAATAATAAATAAGATATAATATTAGAGATACTATAGTTATAGATAACTAACCTAAAGATTAATTAGAGAATAGAGAAAATTAGCTACCTTAAGAAAGAAATATTAAAAGCTAACATAAGTATATATAAAAGAGAATTTCTAGAAGAATATATAAAATAGGAGAAATAACTTACTAAACCTAAAGATTACTTTCTAGACTATTAGCTATAGGACTTAGTAATAGACCTAGAAGAAAGAAAGAATATAAGATAGAGCCTAGTCTACTAAAAAACTAAAGAAGAATCTAAGATAAAATAAGAATTTATTAAAAATACAATAAAGAAAATATAGATACAAGAATTCTAATCCTTAGTAGTATATAGACTAATATTTATAAATAAAAAAAAGATAAATAATTAAAGAATTTGTATAGACTTTAGAAAAATAAATATAATAAGTAAAAACTAATACCTTTTACTATATATAGATATAATACAAGATAGGTTATAAAAAGCTTAAATTTTTATAAAGCTAGTTATCTAAAACGCTTACTACTAGATTAGAATTAAAAAAAGTAATAAATAGAAAATAGTATTTAGAATATAGTATAGACTATTTAAATATATAGTTATACCTTTTAGATTAATAAATACACTAGTAGTATTCTAAGAAAGAATTAATATAGTTTTAAGAAAATACCTAGATACTATTATATTTATATACCTAGATAATATTTTTATATTCTTAGAAATAGAAGAAGAATAAGTATAATATATATATAAAGTACTAGAGAAACTAGTAGAAAATAAAATATTCTTTAAAATAAAGAAATACAAATTCTATATAAAAAAAACTAATTTCTTTAGGTTTATAATTAAACTAGGAAAAATAAAGATTAAACTAAATAAGATTAAAGTAATCTAAGAATAGCTAATACTTAGAAACTTATAAGAAGTATAATAATTTTATAGACTAGTAAACTTTTATAGAGAGTTAATAATAAGATAGTCTAAAATAATAGAACTATTAATAAAACTTATAAAAAAAGATATACTATTTAAATAGACTAAAGAGTATAATAAAGTATTTAACTAAGTTAAATAAAAGTTTATAGGAAACCTAGTTATTAGAATATATAACCTAGATCTACTTATAATAGTAAAGATAGATATATTAAATTTAGTCTATAGAATAGTACTAATATAAGAGGACTAGGTTATAATATAAGAATACTTAGTTAAATACTTCTCTAAGAAAATAAAGCTAGTAGAGCTTAACTACCTAATCTATAATAAAGAAATACTAGTAATCTATAAAGTATTTAAGTAATAGAGAGTATACTTATAAAGAGTAAAGTACTAAATAAAGGTCTATACTAACTATAAGAATTATATAGGATTTATAATAAATAAGGTCTTATTATAATACTATACAAGATAGTAAGAATACTTATTAATATTTAACCTTAAAATTATATATACTAAGAGAAAAGATAACAAGTTTATAAACGTACTAAGTAGAAGACTAGATTTATAAGAAGAAGTAAATACTACTAGTATAGTTCTAATTAAGAATAAAAAAAATATTTAATCTTAAATATACCTAGAATAGCTATAATACTTAAAAGAAAGAGTAGCGAGCTAAATAAATAAATTTTAAAAGAAATAAAAAAAGACTATAAAGAAATAGAAAAACTTAAAATCTAAGAAGAACTTACAAAATCTTATAGAAGAACGTATATCCTAAATAAAATTAAGAGAAAATTTATATAATAGTTTTATAAACTACTAGTTTATAGATATAAAGGTATTAATAAAATACTAGATAGACTATTATAAGATTATTATATTCTAAAAGTAAGATAACTAGTAATAGAAGTACTATAAGACTATATAGAATATTATAACTAGTTAAAGTACTAAAATAACTTTAGAGAGTTATTATAATAGACTTTATTACAAAGCTACTTAAGTTAAAAGACTTAATATTAGGAGTTAAGTATAATAGAATTCGAATAATAGTAAATAAGCTTATAAAATATTTATACTTTAAACTATATAAAGAAAAGAGTAAGATAGAAGTTACTATATACGAGGTCCTAGAGACTATAATTAGCTAGTATAGTATTCTAGATAAAATTATTATAAATAAAGATATAAGATTTATATTAAAAGTATAAGAAATAATAATATTATAATTAAGAATTTAATATTAAATATTAATAGCTTATTATCTATAAATAAATTAAATAGTAAAATAGTACTTAAGATACTATCTTAACTATAACTAAAATAATAAGGTATAGCTACTACCTATAGTATAGTTAGTATATAATAGCGTAAAGAATATAGTAATAGAAGTATTACTTATTTTTATAAACTATAGATTTAATCTTAATATATACTAAATACTAAGATCTAAAGTATCTAGGTTCTTAAAAAGAGAAAATTTTACTAATAGATTAAAAGAAATATATAATTAACTAAAACAAGATATATAATTTTTATAAGATTAAATATTAAAATACTATAATAGAAAATATAAAGAGAGACTCTAATTTAAAGAAAGTAAAAAAGTATAATTAATTTAAAAAAATATTAAGAGTAAATAACTAAGTTTAAAACTAGATTACGTTAAGATAAAACTATATAAAATAGAAAAGAAAGTTATACTAGTTATATTTAAACTAAGACTACTAGATAAAATAAGGATATACCTAATATTCTATATAGTACTACTAGAAAAAGAATTACAAAAAGTAAAACTACTAATATATAAAGTAGATATATATAAAGAATAAAAAAACTAAGAAGTAAAGATAATTCTATAGTACTAATTCTATAATAGAAAGAATTACTATCTAGTAAAATAGATAGGTATAGATAAAAAAGGGTAACTATAGAAAAATATATAGGAACTAGAAGATAATCTTAATTACTCTAAGAAACTAGAAGAGTTCTAAAATTAAAACTCTATAAAGTACTTTATAGTAAACTAAGAAAGTCTATAATACTACTACTAGATAAAGAGATAATAAGAGCGTCTAATATAATAGGAGTAAGAGTAGCCTCTACTATATTCTTAAGATCTAACTTAGTTTCTAATATACAAGACTATTTAAAGAACTTAGCGTTATTATAAGCTTTTATTTTACAAAGACACTTAATATAAGAATAAAGCTTTACTAGCTTATAAAAAGTTAACTTATACTTAGCTTTAGCTATAGTAAGCTATAATAATAGTTTCTCTTAAGCTTTATTAATAGCTCGCTCTATATAACTTAGTAGAAAGAGATTATATAGAAATTAAATACTTATACTCTATAAGTAAAATACTAAAAGAAACGTATTTATACTAAATATTAGTAAGAATATATTTATTATAATATTTACTATTATTTAAAGATAAAAGATATAAAAGACCTAATAAAGTATAATAATAATAAAGAAATATTTTAACCTTGTTATAAACTATTTAAGCTATAAAAAGAAGCTTATTATATTAAGAACAAGATAGTATAGAGAGTAATAAGAAGCTAGAAATTAATAAAGTAATAAAATAAATAACCTTAGCTCTAGGACAAGAAAATAGAAACTTATATAAAAGAAGAGATAGTAGTATAATAGTAATAAGAGAAATTAAGATAGAACTAATTAGTCCTAGCTTAGTTACTAATATAGTATAGGATAAGTAGAGTAATAACTTATAAGATAATAAACTTAATTAGGAGACTAACTATAATAAAGATATATAATAAATTTATAAATTTAAAATCTTAGTAAATATAAAGCTATAAAGCTAACTTTATAAATTTATATTCTTAATAAATACTAAGTTATAAAGTACTAAGAAGAAACTAAGTATATAGTAATAGTAATACGTATTATTAGGATAGTATTAGTAATCTAATCTCTAACTTAGAATAATAATACTTAATATTATATATATAAATTAACTATTATTTATAGTTATTACTAATTACTATATAAGCTTTTGTTATTACTTTCTAATCTACTAATACTTCTAAGTAGTTACTTATAGTTAATAATAGGCAACTACGTTATAACTTACTCTAGAGTATTTACTTTAAAGCGTTTACTCTAGAGCGTTTACTACTAAATAGTTTTATATTCTACTATTCTATATTACTTAGTCTAATTATATATAATATAATAGCTCTTATACTACTTAGTATTATAACACTATTTCTTTTTTTTACACTAGGATTATCTTTAGGCCTAAGCTCTCTATTAGCTAGGTTTAGCTTATAAGTAGTTTACTCTACTTTTTAGTTATAAACTATCTTACTATAATACTACTTTTTTCTTAGTTTTATAAACTTTATCTCTTATTAGAAATCTTTACTATAAACTATATTTTCGAGATACTTTATCTCGATTTTTCTCTCTTAAATATTCCTTATTATATTATTTTAAATTCTTCTCTAAAGTATATAAAGTATACTTATATAGAGTATCTTTATAATAGTATAACTTAGGAGTCTATTAATAAAACTTATAAATAGTACTATAATAAAGTTAATAATAATAAAAAGCTTTTTACTACTATTATTACGTATTTACTATATAATAAGAAAATATTAAAATTTACTAAAGAGTATACTTATTATAAGGCCTTATACTTAGTATTAAAATTAGCAAGAGAAAGTAAAGATATTTTAGTATAAATCTTTAATAATCCTAATACTTATATTAGTATTACTTCTTCTCTTACTATTTAGTCTACTATTAGCTTATTAAATAAATTTATTATAACTAAAAGTACTTTATTAGCTCTTTTTAGTTAAGCTTATTTTTAAACTTATATTAGTCTATATATCTATTATATCCTTACTATAGCTTTATATATCTTATATATCTTATAATATACTTTTACTTATTCCTTACTTTTTTAAGTAGTTACTAATAGTTTTATAGGTTAGCTTTAGTTTCTTATATATTTTTAGATACTAACTAGCTCTTTTATTTTACTAGCTATTTCTAAAAGAACTAAGTATTATAAAAATCTTATAATCTTCTTCTACTTAGTATTAAAACTATTACTATATTAGTATTTTTTTCTTAGCTAGTTCTAGTAAGCTTATATAGAACTTAAAGTATACTTTAGTATTTTTAAGTAGTTCTAATATCTTTATAACTATCTTATTATCTTCTTAAACTAAAAATAGTCTAACTTTAATATAGACTAGTCCTTTACTAAGTTATTTTATCTATAGATTCTTTATATAAAGATACGCTTTATCTTCTTCTTTTAGCTAAGGTACTTTTTTTTTATTTATATATAAAATACTTTATTTTTAAGCTTCTTCTAGTCTTTATCTTATCTTATTATAAAGTTCTTATATTTCTTTAATTCTAACTAATACAACTTCTATTTTAGGTCTTAGTAGTATTCTTTTAAATAATTTAGAGGATCTCTTATAGTTTATTTAATATAGTATTTTAAATATTACTTTTAAGTACTTATTATTATATACGAATTATACTATAAGTAATAGTAATACTTAATTATTCTACTTCTAATTACTAGAAATCTTTAAGTATATCTTTAATATTCTATTAGCTTTTTCTACTTCTTTATCTATCTATAGATTATAAGCTATTAATAGCTTTTTTTATATCTTTATTACTATAAGTAGTATTATCTAAAAATTATATATATAATAGTTATCTTAATTAATAATAATACTTTTTAGTATATTATATCTTTATATAAGTATATCTAGTACTATATATTCTAGCTATTTTACTATATAGTTACTTTATAATTTCTCTATCTTAGCGTATTATATAAATTAGTCTATAATAACTATAATAATATTATATCTTATTCTTATTATATAGTTTTTTAATATTAGTAGTTTTATAATAAAGTCTATTATAATATTTATCTATAGTTCTTCTAGTATTTTAATTCCTTATATTTCTTTATAAAGTATATATATCTTATTTTTATCTTTTTAGTAATTTACGTATTTTTTAATATACTACGTAACTTTCTCTTATATTTTTCTAAATCTATAGTTCTTTTAGATTAGTTCTATTATTTATATAATCTCTAGGTACCTATATACTAAGTTATTCTAGTATTATTATATAATTACTTTTTATAATTCTTCTAGAAATTTATTTATAATCTTAACTAAAGTATTTATTTTTTATTCTTCTACTAGTTATATATTTAGTACTAGGTATTCTTATCTATTATCTTAGAGTATAGCTTATTCTACTACTTATTTCTTTCTTATAATATTATATCTTTAGCTAAGTAAATCTACTTAGCTATTTTATTTACTTAGTACGTACTAGATCTTAAACTTATACTATCCTAGTAGCTTTAACTATTATATCTAACGTAGTTTATAAGTAATATACTCTACTAACTTTATATACCTATTTAAGCGTATAACTTAATAACGTAGTAGAGTAGAGAGTATATATTTATATAATAAATTAAGTAGTTACTTCTTTATCTTTCTTATATATATAAGTTATACCTAGTCTTTCTATACTTTTTATAGCGTACGCAAGCCTAGTAACTTAAGCTTAAATACTACTTACTTTTACGCTATTTATAATTAATATAGTAATTAGCCTCTAGTTAAGTAATTATATCCTTTCTCTATCCCTTTATTAAGACTTCTTCTTTCTAAATCTACTTCTTTTTATATAATTTATACTTACTAGCTCCTTTATTAGCTTTCTTAAAACTAGAAATCTAATTATATATTAACTTAGCTTCTAGTTTTATTATATAAGCTCCTTTTTTAAGTTAATTAATTACGTTAATAATTAATACTAGTAATAAGCTCGTATACTAGTATATATACTTACGTATAAGTATTAACTAAGCTTTAAGCTTACGTACGTTACTTAGTATATAAGCTACCTAAAGAGCCTCTAGTAAAGCTAGAGTAGCTAGAGTAGGTATATAGAGCTAGATATTAAGTCTTAAGATAACTACTTCTAGCTAAAGTAGAATAAAGCTAGTAGCTTAAAAAGCTAAGTAAATATTTACTCTTATAATAGCCTAGCTAAAGGCTACGTAGAAAGCTAGTAAGAATTTAAGTTTAGTAATATAATTAATATAGTTCTAGATTAGGCTCTTAACTTAATAGCTATACGCTTTCTTTAATAGAGAGAAGTAGCTAATATTAAAAACTAAAGTAAGTAAGATAAGTAAGCTTATATATAGAGTATATAGATATTATTCTCTTTATAGATTTTATTAAACTTAAGAGAGTAGTAGCTCCTATAACTATTAAGTATAAGTAGCTAATATATACTAACTACTTATTTCTTTATATACTTTTTAAAGTACTTAAGCTAGTTAATAGCTAGCTTATCTATTTTTAAGCTATTTTTACTAATTCTAATAGCCTAGTCTTATAAGATATAGTTTTCTTTATACTAGGTAGAAAAGTAGAACTTACTAGTAAAGATAAAGAATAGTAAAACTACTTAGCTAGTAGTATTAATTATAGTAATTACTATTACCTACTTATAATTACTAGGCTAGATAGCTTTAATCTTATCTTTCCTCTCTAACTCTATTATAATAAGCTAAGTTATAATCTTACTTATTATAAAGCTAGCTTTATTAAAGTTATAGATATCTTTATTAGCTATCTTATATATAGCTTTTATACACTATACTTACTTAAACTAACTTCTTATAGTAGCTAGGTCTTTATATAAAGCTTACTACCTATTATATAAGTAATTAAAATATATTATAAGACTACCTATACGCTTAATAAAGTTACGCGCTTAGTAGATACTAATAGAGTTACTTCTATACTAAAAGAGTAGCTAGAAGTAATATAAAACTATAAGAATCTAGATTAAGAATATAATTAACTATTACCTCTTCTTCTAGCTAGCTAAGTATCTTTAATTTAGGCTAGTAATTATATTAAGTAGAGACACTAGTACGTTAGCAATATAGTGTTACTTTAGATACTTAAAAGACTACTATAGCTAACTTATTACTTTAAATATAGTTTAATTTAAGAGATAAGATAGTAAGCTAAATATCTACTTTATCTAAAGTTAACTAAGTAGCGTAGTATTAAGCTATTATAAGTTAAGATAAGATAAGTATATAAAGTTAGTAGAGTATATTTCTTATATGCAATACTTACTTATAAACTATATTACTTATCTTTTATCTTCTTACTTATTATAAAGTATAATAAGTTCTTATAATTTATTATAATAATTACTTCTATAGTACTTTTAGTATATACTCTCTAATATTCTAGTATATTATCTATTATAAGTAGCTCCTTATTATATACGTTATATTTTTCTTCTTATTCTAAGATCTTCTCTAAATAGTATATAATTAGATACTATTTCTCTTTATACTTTTATAGCTCTATTACTTTATAAGCTAGATTAGATATATCTATCTCTATAACTATAGTCTTATTACTATAAAATTACTTTAGAACTAAGAGTATAATATTAACTTACTTAGGTTCTTTATAAGCTTACTTCTACTCTACTCTTTATTTTTATATTATTTTTTTCTTTATAAGCTTTATAAGAAGTAGTACTTTCTTAGAAAATCTTTCTATAAAGTAGTAGTAAAATTAATAAATCTTAGGAATAATTATATATTTTTAAATATCTTACGTTCTTTTAATTCTTCTACTACTTTAATCTTTTCTCTACTTATCTTAACTTTATTAATACCTATTATATATCTTAAAAACTCTAGTTTTATCTTCTACTATTTATATTTCTCTAGCTTTAGTTAAAAGTTATATTAGTCTAAGTACTATAGTACAATTATTACTTACTCTACGTACTTACCTTCTTCTTTAGAATATATTAGTATATTATCTAGGTAGGCTATAATAAACTTATCTAAGTATTCTTATAATATATTACTAATTAGTCTTTAAAACGTTACTAGTATACTTATTAGTTTAAATAGTATTACTATATACTTATAATATTTATAGTATATCTAGAATACTATTTTTAACTCTTTACTTACTTAGATTTATATTAGGTACTATCTATCTTTTAGGTCTAGCTTTATAAAAATCTTTACTCTACTTAGTTTATCTTAGAGCTTATCTAAATTTAGTAGTAAGTATTAGTCTTTTACTATAATATTATTTAGCTTTTAGTAGTTTATATATATCTTTAGTAGTTTCTTCTTTTTAAGTATAAAGAGAATTAGAAATCTTACTAATAATAAAGATTCTTATATATCTCTTCTTTAAGTCTTTATTTAGTCTTTCTTAGAATATTACTAACTTACTCTTTATTAATCTATAAATAAGTCTAAAAAGTAGCTCTTTTTATTTTTATAACTTAATTATATAGTCTTAAAGTTAGTATTTAGGTAATACAAGTATATTTATCTTTTTTTAAATAAGTAGCTTAAATTCTTATATTATTCTAGGATTATAGAAGTTATATATTACTTCTCTACTCTTACTTCTTAGCTTTACGCCTTACTAGTACCTATAGAAGTACTTATTCTCTTTTAATAAGTTACTATTAAAGCTACTATTTTATATAGTACTTTTTTATCTATAGTAAGGTAACACGAAAAAAAAGCCTAAAAAAAAGTTATAGTTTTCAACTAGTAATAACTCTACGAATATAAGAGCTAAAAATATAAGCGAACATAAATCCTAAAGAAAATATTAGGGTCTATATTTTAGTTTACTACGATTTTTCATTACTAAGCGGATACGAGCTAGGATTTAA
>JALNQF010000862.1:0-12365 GCA_028456385.1 Ophiosphaerella korrae | reverse complement strand
TATCTACCTATAATAGAACTACTACTATAGTAGAACAATATCCTCTTCTTTAGTATCTAGAATATACTAATACTATTGTATAAGAGTATAAACACTACAAATTAATAGATTAGCTAGCCTTATACTTATCGCTATATTTAGGGTAAAAAGTTATAGTAGTCTTAGGCTTACTACTAGAGGTTATGTTCGTAGCAATTATTTGCGTCTTAGCTATTAGCCCCTACTTAATTACGAGATATAGTATCTCTTTAATTTCTAGATCTATAGAGTAAAGGTCTAATCAAGAGCGTCTCTATTCTAAGGCTTTAGTAGTATTACGTACTATGTATTAAGAATCTAAGAGTATCTCTATGTAGAATAGAGATTATAGTAAGGCTTAGTATAATTATGTTACTATGTATTAAAATAAGGCGCTATCCTTAATCCTAATCTTATAACTACCTACCTTCTATTTTTAACCTACACTATCTAACGTAGCGTACTGTCGATATTTATAATAGAGCTATTCCCTCTATTACTATAGTAAGGTTAGTTACTACGTAGCAAGATATAGTATAGCGAGACACTTTACTAATTAGACCTTTACCCCTACACTACTACAAGTATACAGAGCTATATTAGAGAGATATTAGATCTTCTAAAGGTTTTCTACTAGCCTATAAGTATCTAATAGTAGATAACTTAAATCCTACTTATACTAGACTAGATACAAAGGTACTACTTTTAACTAGTAAAACTCTTAGAATTTACGTCCTTGTCTTAAATTAACTTATTAAACTTAGCTCTATAGTTTTTAGTATCTTAACTTTAATTATTACTCTCTAATCCCTTAATAGATATATAATATTAAGAGTTAATAGGAGAGTCTTAGAGAGTAAAAGAAGATAGCGACAAAATGACAATTAGCATTATTAATACTTAATATAAATTTATTAGAATTAAGTATACTTAAGGTTAAGTAAATATAGAAGTATAGCGCGTTTTTTAGAAGTAAATATTGTTAATATATAGTAACTCTAAAGGCCTAAAGAAAAAAGTGTCTCGCTACACTATATATCTTACTACGTAGTAACTAACCTTAAGTAGCTATAGATCTAGCTTATTAGGCGCTAGTATAGATTCTACCTACGAATATGTAGAGAACTTATTCTACTCTAGTAGTATACTCTAATGTCCTTATATCTTGTACTACTATATAGTATTGTAAAAAGGGACGACCCTTAAGACTAACTAAGGCCTAATACTAGTAGTACCTTACTCTACTAGAAGAGAAAGGCTTCGTTTAGTATATATTGCGAATAGCTGCTCTTAAATTTCCCCTATATATTAAGGACGCCTTCTTACCTAATTTGCGAAGAGTCTTTATTTTAGCGAAAATAAACATTATACGATATATAGCTACTATTACGCGTATATTAGTATTATAATCTATTAGCGCCCTAATTAGGGCCTAAAGGTCTAATAGTACTACTTAAGTTATAGCTAGCTATAGAGCTGTAGGTAGCGCTTATTTTATATAGGATTACTACGCAGCTTAGTACTTCTAATTAAAGGTATCTAATTAGAGTAATACTAAAGTAACTCTATAGATTTCCTAACTCTTTATAGTTACCCTTAGGCCTTTAAAGAGGCGCGCCGGCATATTTAGTTAATATCTACTAGTACTATAATTTACAGTATTAATAAAGCCTATAAAACAACTAACTCTTACTATATACTTATAAAAGAATAAAGTAGCTCCTCTACTAATTAGTGTACCTGCGTCCTACTATCCTCTAAAGCGTACCTCCTCTCCTATTATGCCTACGTAGCTTAAGACTATACACTCTATTAACGAGCTCGCCCCTTAAATAATAGCCTTCCCCTCTATACCTTACGCAAAGGGCCTATACTAAATTCGTCTTACGTATAAGTAAAATAAGACTATAGCCTAGGAGATAATAAAAGAGTATATCTAGCCCTAGTTAACTCTATCTATAAACTATTAACGTCTTATATTCCTTATAGCTAGTAGATTAAGAATAGTATATGTAGTCGACAACAAAAGTATTCTAAAGGAGTATTATAATAAAGGTATTAATATTAAGTATTAAGTATTTAATTAGCTAGAAATATATATAAATATTATATAATATCTTAGTGTTGTATCTAATAGCTTTATTCTTAAACGTAAGTAATTACTTTAAATATTAATTTAAGAAAGTAGAGTAGACAAGATTCTATTAAATTAGAAGATTTGCTAGCTACAGGAAGCCGTAGAGAGAATACAACATATATATAGTAATAGGATAATCTATACTAACGTTAGATATTATAACTAGGTTATAGTTTATAAGTGTCTAAAGATTATTAACTTTAAAGAGTACAGTATTAATAGAGAAGAAGTAGGAACTTGTTATAAGTAGTTTAGTTACAAGGAATCTCTACTAGATATAAGTTAAAAGACTAATATCTTTGTATTTAGCTGCGCGATATACAAGGTTATTATAGGTAAACAGCTATATAAAGAGCTTTAAAAATTTTATAATTTAAGGTTACGTATTAAATAACTATATACTAAGAATTAATTCCTAGAAGTTAAAAATATACTATTAGGAAGTTTAATAGAGGGTTGTTAGTATAGTAGGTTTAAATACATAGATAACGTTCTTCGAGAACTTAAATAGTACTATATAGATAAAGAAACGAAGCTAGATTAGTAGTTAATGATGTAACAACACGCTAATATTAGGTACTAAAATCTAATTATTCCTTCCTATGTATCTTTTTAAGCTGTTTATCTATAAAGATTATACTATTATATAATTAGATAAATAATTATAAAGGAAATATCTAGTTTAACTTATATACTTAAAGCGCGCGTCTCTAATAGATACACCTAAGTCTTAATAGAACTTATATAGAGTAGTTCGTTGTAAAGAAAGGTATATACTAAGAGTAGAATTATAAATAGAGTTCTTATATTATAGTCTAGGCTTTAGAGACTCTTTACACTTCTAATAAAGACGTTTTATAATCTTATATTAAGTAAGTCTCTAATATTAAATATAAATAATATCTACTATAGTATATTAGTACATGTTATAAGGGGCGTAAGAGTAAGGTATTATAATCTAGGCTACTATAGAAACTAAGAGCTTAGCTTAAATAGACTTACTTTAAATAACTATAGGGTCTCTTTATAAGTATGCTAAGGAGGTTGTTAGTATAATACTATTAGTTCTAAATAGGTATCGCCCTCTACTTATAGGACTACTTTTATTACGGTAATACGCAACATAGCGTGTAATAGCTAGGGGTTAAGTATAGCGCTAGACGCTAGTTAATAGCTACTAGGTAGTAGGTAGTCTTACGCTATTAAACTATCGCAAGTAGCCTACTATAACGCTAATTTAGACGCCTGCGCTAGATAGAACTAAGTAAGAGCGCAAGGAGCTATCTTTATAAATATAAGCTAGCTACAGCAAAGATATACTTTATTAGTTATAGTTATTACTATACTACCTACTCCTCCTAGTTACTTACACCCTAGCGTACACTCTACGCTTATATAACTTTCTATCTTTACGCTAATAGCGGCCTATAGTCTCTAGCGCCTCTATAGCGTAAATATAGTAATAGAGAGTAAGGATTATAATTCTATATTAGTGTACAAGGAGTAGTAATTATAATTAGCGTCTAGTATTAGTATCCTCTATTAAGGCTTTTATATATAATTACCTTACCTACTATTATACTTACTATTATACGTTACGATAGCGTTCGTAGCTTATAGTTATATTATTAGCTTATACTAGCTATATAGCGCTATTACTAACTAAGTTAACTAAAGTATTTAGGTTTTAGACGACCTATTAGTTTGCGCAAGAGTAATAGCTACTAACAACTTAATAATATAGTAAAGTATATAGCTATATTAAAATTATAAGTAGATATAGGTAGTAGAAGTATGTTACGCTATACCCTTGTTATAGCACGATATCTACAAATATCTTAGAGATTAGAGTAATAAGTTAATAGAACTACAATATAGGAAGGTATTCTAGGACTTTTTAAGAAACTTAGTTCTAACAATAGTAATTTATATTCTAGCTTTGTCCGCGTTTAGAATATATAACAACCCCTCTTCTAGGCGTAAACTCTTATAGGCCTATTTATAGATAAGTTAAAATATAAATAAAAATTACAGTTAATTAGCTATATTAGGTACGTTAAGCTACATTATCTAATCTAAATCTAATATCTCTATATTAACCTTATTCTCTACGCTTTTTATTTAACTCTCTTATACTAAACTTTATAATAACTACTCTTCTTAAAAGATACTATAATCTTACTATAGATATAGAGTACTATACTATATACTCTATAGAGCTTTAGAAAAGAAATAAAAAAGCTAGTTATATATTTATACTTATAAATTATTACTATATAAGTCTATAGTAGTCCTCTTAAAGCTTTCTAATACTTTAAAAGGTTATATATAGTAATTATTAAAACAACTAATAATTTCTCTATTACTAGTATTCTAACTACCGCTCTAAATATAAATATTAAGTAACTTAGCGACTATACGGCCTCCTTTACCTAATCTATCTAGATAAATCGACATCTTAGCAATTTTTATTTCCTTGTAGTAATTAGTAGCTCCTATAACTTAGAGATCTAACTAATATTTTAGGTTATATTTTCTATATAGGCTGTATTAACAAATAGGCTTGCTAGAGCTTACGCCCTAACAAGGAAGAAGTTAGGTGTCCTACGTGCTATTATAGACTTCTACTATTACGCTACTTAAGCTGTAGACTACGTATTAAAGTAGTACTAAAAGAGATCTAAAATATACCCTAGATCTATAGGTTAGGGTAATTATTTGCTTAGTAAGATTATAAAGCAACTAGGTAATATTACTCTAGTACTAGCAATTCCCTATATATTATTCTTATTAAATAAGTATATAGCCTCTAATAATATTATACTACTCTATAATACCTCTAATAGATACTACTTCTTTTTAAAGTCTTTAGGGTAGCCGCTTTAAAGAGAAAAGGAAAGACTGCATTTTATAGAATAAAAATCTTTAGATAAGCTAATATAGTTAAGGCTCTAAGTAATAAAATATATTATAGACAGTACTATAAACTATTACCTCTACTATAATCTACTAGGATATTCGTAGTAGTTAGCCTTACAAATTAGCCTACAGCCTAGCTAGATATTTATTATATTAGGTAGAAATCTACAAGTTATATCTAATATTTCGTCTACTAGCATTAATAAAGGGTATAAATAGAATACTTAATCTTTGTATTTAATGCTATTTTAGTAGTTGTATTTTTAGTATACCTAATAGTAATAATGCTTAGTCTAGTTTATCTTGTAATAGATCTTTCCCTATAAGCTGTAGTTGTTTACTATTTATACGCTTAATCCCCTCTAATTAGCTAGCCTAGATAGCGATTACAAATACCTAAAATTTAGGTACTAATTATTATTCTAGTTTTATTACTTATACTAAGTATTATAGTAATATCTATACCCTTTATTTTAAATTAGCTCTAGGAGGGCTTTTAACACATAGAGAGCTAAGTTAGCGTATAGGAAAAGGTTAGAAAATATCTAATAAGGATTAAGTCGATCTACTACTAGTAATAGACGATAAAGATATTACTAAGTTGTATACGTGCTTTAGCTAGAGTATGTAAAGTCCTAATTTTTCGCTTATAATATTCCGCTAACAACATAATTTATATACTATTAATAGCTATAACTTTACTATATAAAGCTATAATATACCCCCTAAAAATACAATTCTTATAGGTAGCTGTACTTTTACACTATAGTATATTTAAAGAAGCTAAGAGGAGGAGGTTGTATTCTAGTTAGAGCTAAAGCTTTTAGTAACGAGTATACTTAAACGTAGGAGAGATAAGGCTATTAAGTATAAGGCTAAGCTTTTAGGCTACAAAAAACGTAAATTAGACATTAAAGCTAATATAAATGTTAAAAATAGTTATAGTTCTAAATAGAGAAAGTCTAGCTAGCTAAGTAGATTACTTCTCTAGTCTAATAGAGTTACCTACTAGTCTAGTAGTAATAGAGAATTATTTAAATAGTATACTCCTATCCTAACATCTTCTATTATAGCCTTACGCACAATATATTTATTACTTTTACTATATCTAAAATAAACTGTAGTTAACGCTAATATAGCACTATAGTGTCCTCCCGCCCTAGGTAGCACTTAAGAAGCTAACCCTCTAACTAACGTTAATCTCTTTGTCGCGAAACGTATAGTGTAGCGAAATAGATTACTAGTACTTCGAACTTAAGTAGCTTTAATACTTTAAGTAGATTAGAATTCTTTATAGATTTGTAGTAGATTTCTTATATTCCTTCTTAAGTAGTGTAAAGTAGTAATTATAAGTACATAATAAAAGTATAATTCTTACAAAGTAGAGTAGTAAAATTAATATATAATAGAGCCTAAAATAAGAGTATAAAAAGGGCTCGCTATAACGTTCCTAGATAGATAATTTAATATAATTAATTTATTTTAACCTTAACTTAACTAAGTTTATTATATTAGTTTTGTGTACACTAAATTTAACACTAAAATCTAATAATTGTAAATACTCTTATAGACTAAATTTTTATTACTATATAAAGATAATAAATATCTACTACTCTAGGATTTATTCTTATAGGGTTATAGAAAGTTCGAAGTACTAGTTATTAGTAAAATTAGCTTTATCTTTTGTAGGTAGATTAGCTATAACTAAAATTAGTGTCTATAGGAGTAAAGCTAATTTCGCTAACTATTATACTTTTAGGTAATATAGGGCACATATATAGAATACTATTGAAATTTAATAGTTAGTTAAAAATGCTGCTTCTAGAAATATTAGCTATTATTCTATATAAATACCTCTAATATCTACTATCTCTATACTATATATTTTTGTAGTGCCTTAAGTTATTATGTAGTACTAAGCGCTATATATAGTATTCTTTGCAATAGGCCTTGTATAGATAATAAGCCTATTACTTTAGAATAATCGTATTTAACAAGATTGTATACTAAAAGTAATTGTATAAGTATCTTTAAATTAATATTAGAACTAATAGAAGACTTTAGATTAGCTTCTACTTAGATACTAAATAGTAGAATTGTAAATCGCTAATTATATATACTTTAGGTCGCTATATTATAACTAATTAACTTAATAATGTTAGCTTAATTGCTATCGATCTAGGATTATACTACTATTTCTATAGGTATATCTTTTGCCCCTATTTAATTATATTCCTCTAATAACCTAGTAATAGTAATTGTAGTACATTATATAATAGATAGGGGGGTAAGGAGGCTTAGTTTCCTAGTAATTATAAGATAGGCAATATCTTTAAGAGTATTGTAAGTAGCTATATATATACTACTAGGAGTATCTCTAAGTAGTGTCTAAGTAGAGGAGTAACGAATAGGTCCTTAAGTATATATATAGGCGTAGTATCTCCTACTACAACTTTAAGTGCGCGTGCAAGTGTAATATCTCTTACTACTACCTAGTAAGGTCTTCTTTATCTACTATCCCTTACTATATAGCGAGAACTACACTATAGTAAGAAAATTAATAGCTACTTAGACTTATAGTTGTAAAAGTGCTTCCTATATCTACTTAATAATTTCCTCTATTAAGTAAAGTACTGTTGTACTTCTTATACCTTAATTCTAGATAGTTAAACGTACGATTTTTAGGAGCCTAGTATAATTTAATAGAAAAATTACTAACTTAGTACTATTGTGTAGTTGTATAGAGGATAGTTAGCTTAACCTAGCTAGAACGTATATAAGTAGGTAGGGAAGAAAGAGTATATAGAGACTTAGTGTTGCGTAGCTATATTACTGTGCGGTAACTTGTAACAAACTAATAATAAACACGAATAGATAACTAAATATTAAGCTTTTATCTTCTATTCTATATCTAAAGAAGCCTATTAAAAATACGTCCTAGATTTTACTTATTAATATCTTGTATACTATACCTACTACTATTAGCACTTCTGCTATACTATAAGAGGTAAGGTTTAGCTAAGCACTTAGTAATACCTCGTATATTAGTACACTATACCTACTATCTTATAAAGTATCTAGCTATCTATTTACTCTTAATACAATCTATAATATATAACATCTTCTATATTAGGAGGTATTATGCTAATATAGAGGATTAGAAGCTCTAGGAACAATCTATAGTAAATAAGTAAATTAATTGGATTACTATATAAGAAAGATTAGATATTAATCTAGATACTCTAGGATTAGAGGAAAGGGATTCTCTAGTCTCTAGTTACCTTAGGATTACTCTAGGATTATCTAATCTTGTGCACAGCTAGTCTAGCTAGTTATATCCTATAATAGCTAAGTATAATTTACTAGAAGAGTGCGTTAATAAAGCCTATACTACTACCTTAATTAAGCTAATTTAGGATATATGTATAGTTCCTAGAATTGTTAATAGCGCTTCTATATTGTCTATAAATGTCTTACTACTTTTAAACTAGTAAAAGTATCTATAATATTACTACTTAGCCCTCGCTTTGCACAGTCCTTAATTAGTTAATGTATAGTATTAATATATATTCGTACTATTCTAGGTAGGAGATCTTTGTTAGATATATCTAGGGAATTAAGTTACTTTTATAATAAGTCTACCTACAACGTTATACGAGACTACTATAAGATATAACTTCTAAATATTAACGTCTAAGCGTCTTGTAAGTAAAAAACAAAATAGATAGTACTAGCCTTAAAATAGACTATCTATCTAGGACAAAGTATAATATATCGTAGCTTTCTTAAAGAGAAGTTAACAAGATCTTAACTCTACTTGTCCCTTTTGTGTTTAGTTAGCTGCGACAACTAACTAAATCCTATAGGGCCTTCTTGTACTATAAGCTATATTCCTTTACTATAGCTATCTTAATATATTAGGGTTAAAGCACTTCTTTGCGCAAGCAAGATCTATTCTTTATTATCTTTCTATTCTTTCTACTTTGTTGTCGCTGTTAATATCTACTATATAGTATCGCTATCTAGAATTTCTTCTTATATTTAGCCTAAGAGCTAGTAGTCTTGTCCTAAAAAGAAATATAAGAGGGTACTGCAAAGTAGGTTGCGTATTTCGAGTATATTTAAGCAGCTTTTATCTAGGGCGCTCTTAAGAAAGTATTTATAGATATCTCTAAGTGTTATTTACGTATATAACTTGTTACCTATCTTAAGTAAGGGGTCTTGTATAGATACCCTCCTTCTAAAACTCTATATCTAGTTAAATAACTATATAATTAGACGTCCTTTGTTATTACTTTACTAGAAGGACTACTAGTAAGTAGTAATAATAGGGCTGTGTAGTATAACATCTAGCTTAAGATATACCTTAGCTTTATAGCTAGAAAGGAAATACGCTTCTATATTATTATTGTCCCTAGAAGTTATAGGTTGTATAGCTCTACTAAGTAGGCTTAGTATTAATTATATATTTAGTTTATCCTAAGTCTCTAGTTCTAGACTTCTTCTATTTAATTTAGCTAAGACACTCTTTTAGAAGGCTATATCCCTAAATATATTATATAGTAGTTAGCTCTAGAGTAGATTAATAGATAGATATTACTCTCTAGGAAGCGATTTTACTTAACGCTTAAAGTTAGCTAAGAGAATTTCTAGAAGTAAAAGCTATCGCTTTAATATAAGTAGAGATAGAATAGTATAATTATTAGTTAACGTACTAAGTAGTAAGGTAGCTAGGTTATAATAGTGTATAAAGCCCTTTACTAACTAGCTCGTATATTATTTAATATATTCTAAGTAGAGTAAGTCTTACTAGTTACTATACTTATTAATAATACTTACATCGTCTATAGTATAAACGTTACGCTCTATAGTACGTAATAACTTAGGTAATATATATTTAGGATATAAACAGCGTTATTAACCTTAGGATATACCTATCCGCAGCTTCTATATACTACATATCTACTTAGGGCTTAGAGTAGGCTTATAATACCTTGTAGTAGGCGCTAGATAGATTCTAGTTAACTTTCTTAACTTAAGTCTAGTATCGTTCTTAGGCTATAAGATAGTATTACTTTAATTAATTAAGTTAGTAAGCTCTTCTATATTTAAGTTTAGTGTTAATTTCTCTAATAGGGTAGAGGAGAGTAGAGTAGTAGGATTAGATATAACTCTAGGCGCTAGCCTCTATATAGGGTCGTTTAGAGTGCTAAGGTAGCTTAGCAATAATATACTAGTTTCTGTTAATAGGGGTAGTAGTAAAGGTAATAACTCTAATAGCTTACTAGTTTCTATTAATAGGGGTAGTAGTAAAGGTAATAACTCTAATAATCTACTATACCTAAATTTACCTCAAACGATTAATCTATATCAATCTATTCTATATCTTATAAGAATATCGCCTAGGTTTATACTTATATACTTAATAGAGTAGAGCTATTAACTTTTTTTATTAGTCTTAATAAAAGTATCTTTATTATCTTATACTAATAGGTTACGTAGATTAATAGTCTTAATTAGGTTAGCTAAGAACTTTACGTAGCCTTTTATAATCCTTTAAGTAATTAGTTAGTTTAATTTAGTAATAGCCCTATCCTAAGGATTCTCGCTAGTAGCTTAGCTAAGAAGTTTATAGAACGTTATACTTGTCGTAGCCTATCTATAGTATTAGACCTTGTTATAGCCCTATTTATTGCTTATCCTCTTAAGAAGGGTAAGGTACCTCTTCTTTACGTTATACTCTTATTCTACTACAACTAGGAACTACTACTAACGCTATAAGTCGTCTAGGTTAGTGTTGTCTTCTAAGGTGCGCAAGAGGAGCTAGTTATAATACTCTAGACATTTATTCTATATAATAGTGTATATAGATCTAAAAAGTAGCTAGAACTACTACTATTGTATTATATAGTTGTTAAGAAGCTAATTTCTTATTATAATATAAGCTTTAATCTTTTTACTAGGCTCTAAAAGGCTACGCAGTAACTTATAGAATACGTCTACGTTAGTATATATTTAGGCTAAGAAAAAAAAATAATTAATTATAGACTATAAATCTAATATAGAATCTATTATTAATTAAATAAAGCTTACGCTAAGGAAATAAATACCCCTTTGTATATAGAGCGTGCGACGTAGTATAGAATAGCGCTAGTCGCTAAGAGATAGATAGCTACTAAAGCGAGCTTAAGTCTTAGTAGTATACTACGTTAAATAGCTCCCTTATAGTTATTCTATTTTTATTTCTTTATAAATAGTAAAACGTGTTATTACTAGTGTGCTAGGTACTATAACGCTTAATAGATATAGCTATTATATATTGTATTACCTAGAAAGTAGTACGCTTATAGTATAGTAGTCTCCCCTACTATAGGAAGCGCTAGACAAAGTAAAATATTAGTATATCTATATGTAGGTATAGGAACAATATAAAGGACTAGTAGTAATTATAAGTAGATTATGTATAGTTTCTATAAGATCCTATTAGTAAAACTAGTAAGAGATATATATTATAAGATTAGTAAAATAGCTATAGAAACTTAAGTATCTATAGAGCTAAAACTAGTAGAAACGCGTATACCTAGATAAACAAGAATAGATTACTATACTACTAATAAGCTATATAAATTCTAATTTACAAATAGGAAATAACTTCTAATAAAAGGCTTTAGCACTATCTAAGAGGTTACTAACGTAAGTTTACTAAAATAAAGTATAAATAGCAATGTACAAAAATTTAGTATACTAATAGGCTACTTTAAGCCTATTATACTTTATTAGCTAAGGTAGTATAAAGCACCTACTTAATATCTATATAAGTCCTAATATAATAGAGGATACTTTCTAGCTATTCTTGTTTCGCTACTATATTAATAGTATATACTTATAGAGTATTCTATATAGGTAGTAATATATTAAATACTAAACTATTAGTAGCTAGTAGATAAAGAGGAGTCCTAAAGGCTAGCATAATATTAGCGCTAAAGATTAAGTATATTATACCTAGCAGCTATATAATAGTATAGCACCTAATAGCTATTTTATTTACAAGAAGCTTACTATTAATTAGAGTAATAAAGCTGTAAAAGATAGTAGAGTAATAATTCTTAATAAGATCGACTAGTTGCGTAGAAATAGAGGTGTGCGCTTATTATATAGAAATAAAGATGCGTACTTGTTATAGCTCTAGCAACCTAGGTATTTAGTTAAGAATCTTAAGGATATTATAAAGTAAGAATATTTAGCTAGCGCGATAAATTCCCTATATATAGCTTTTTTAAAAGTTAGGAAA
>JALNQF010000861.1:0-12400 GCA_028456385.1 Ophiosphaerella korrae | reverse complement strand
CTTTTAGAGTCTTACTTAGAGTCTACTAATCTAGTACTTTATTAGGATTAATATAGTAGTAATTACTAAGTTTATAAGGTCTTTTATAAGCTAGGTTTTGTTTACCTATAGCTCTTTAACTTATTATTTAGTTAATGTTAGTATTACTACTATATATACGTTAATTACGAGGTCTACTCTATTTATTAAGTAGTGCGCTATCTATAAAAGAAGCGTCCCTAGTCTTACCCTAGGTAGTATTACTACTAGTAGCGTAAAGTAAGGTATTATCTACTATAAAAGTAGCTTTACGCCTCTCTATATTTAGAGGATAGTATACTATTATATACTTATAGTAGCGTTTTATTATCTCTCTCTAGTTTATACTAAGTAATAGCTTTCTATTATCTTAAAAGGTTATAGACTAAATTAGTACTATATATTTAATAGCTACTAAAAAGTTTTAAGTAATTATATTAATTTATAGTAACTCTACTACTTAATACGTTTTAGCCTTAGTAGTAGCGTAGTTATACTTAGCTATCTATATATTCTAATTTACTAGGCTTCTTATAGGCTTAAGTAATTTAAAGTATCTATTATATATACGCTCTTACTTAATACGCTTGTCTATACTAATAGTTTACTTTAGGTTTAATAGCTACTAACGTAGAGATTAGTTTAGTAGGTAGCACGTACGTAGGAGATATAGTAAGACTAAGGATTAGATAAACGTTATAATATACTAGAGACTTAACTACTCCTTTTTGTACTTATAATAGTTACTATAGTATTACTTAGCTAATATTTTATATTATTTAAGGTCTTCTTTAAAAGCCTTATAACTAGTAGCTAAGAGTTTAGACTACTACGTAGGAGTCTCGATACCTAATACTAGAGTGTAGTTAGCTATTACTAGAGCTCTAATTAGTTCTTGTCTCTAAATTAGCTAAGTAGAAGATTCTAGGTTTATCTTATTCTAAATATTATATACTACGTATCTAGATTATAGTTAAATTATCTATATAGTATAATCCTTATTAGTCCTTAACGTTATAGTTAGATTGTATTAGGTTATACTAGCTATCTTGTTTTAGTTTAAAGTTATAAGAAAGTAAGAGATTATTACTTTTTAGAGTACGCTTTAGTTAAAGCTAAGTATAGTACTTAACTTAATTTAAGAGTTATTAGAGAGCTACTAGAGAGTAAGAGAATAGTACTTTTTACTAACGCGCGTAGAGCTACTAGAAAGTAAAAGATTACTACTTTTTACTAATACTCTTTATAGTGCTTAGCTTAATACTTAGCTTAATACTTAAGTTAATACTTAAGTTAATCTAAGTAGATACTAGTTTGCTTAACTTAGTTAAAGTAGTAAGACTCTTAATTATTAGATTTAAAGGAAGTTATAGTAGTTTAATAAAAAGGCTTTTTTATAATAACTATATAAGGGCCTTATTAGAGAGAGATACTAAGGCTTTTAGAAAAGCCCTTTTTTAGATTAATTACTTATAACTTAATAGTACTAGGTATAAACTAAGTAGATTAATTCTACTATCTATCTCTAGCCCTACGCTCTATCTATATATCTACAATATAGTAGTCTTAGCTAAGTCTCTTAAGATAGTAGTAAGCTAGATCTTTAATACTCTTTCTATTAAAGTACTAGTGTAATAGATATACTAGGGTCGACTCCTTAGTAGCTATAGAGTTATTAGTAGATTATAAGGTAATAACAAAAGTTCGTGTAGTAATTAGTAATAACTATAACAACAGTTAATTTATATACTTAATGTTAAGTGTTAGCGTTCTAAGTTAAAGATTAGATTACTAATACTATCCTAATAATACGTATTACTACTAACTATATACCTATACTTCTTAGCTAACTTTGTACTTTGCGTTTACTAAGATCGCGAATTACAAATTTATTACGTACTTAGCTTTATACTTTGTATTTACTAAGATTGTAAATTTCGAATTTATTACGTATCTCTATTATAGTTAGTTTCCTAATCTAGATTATTACCCTATAGGTTATACGTACTATTATTATCTATAATAGGGCTAATTAGCTTAAATTAACTTTCTCTTGTTACAACTATAACACTATTCTCCTCTTTAGGTAGGTTCTTATTTTTATATCCTAGGCCTAAGGTTATTAGTCTAGTTTCTTTATTTATTTCTAGTTCTTTATTATTCTCTATGTCTTCTTGTTCTAATTATAATAAACTCCTTCTTATTACTTGTATTACTTGTAATAAAGTTAAAATATTTCCCTACGCCTATTATACTTAATTAAAGCTTACTTATCTTATATCTTTAAAGGATAGTAAGTATTGTAGTAAGTATATTCTTACTAATATTTAATATAAATATACTCTCTCTAGTATTTCTCTTATAGAGTATAAGTGTTTAATTTCTATATAGTCTCTTCTTACTAAGTTATATAAGGCGAGCTGTTAACTAGGCTTAAGAGATACTATTATTATAGCTTGTAGAGGCTAAGGCTAAGTATAAGCTAACTCTTTATAAGCTAGTAGATCTTTATTCTTGTATTAAGCGTTTTTATAAGATAAAGGCTTATAATAACGCTAAATTATCTAAATAGTCTTGTACTTTAGAGGCTAAGATAGACCTTAAGGATACTATAAAGGCTACTCTAGCTCCTATTATATTAGACGTTCTTAGCGTCTCTCTATTTGTTATTAGTAGTGCTAGTTTTCTTAGTTTGCTACTAGGCGTTCTAGAGGGTTTTAATTTTAGAACTCTTCTAGTTTCTTAAAGTAATTAAGGTTATCCTCTAGTTTTTATATCTTCTCCTATAGTTATCCTTTTTTATCTATACCTATCTATTCTACTAAGTAGTAGTTTCTTCTATTATAAAACTAGTACTATAGGATTTCTTTAACTTCTTACTCTTTCTATTCTCTATATATATCTACTTTATATACTAGTAGTTCTGCGTTTTGTAGTACTATCTCGAGTAGCGCTACGTCAAAGGTTAGGTGTATCCTTATTTTATTTAGTAGCTTTAGTTTAAATATAACTAGCGTAACTTTCTTTTTAATTTTATATAGTCCTATTTTAACATAGTCTAATTTTAGACTTAGTTGTTTACTTTTAATGTTCTTTTATACTAACTATACTTTTTCTCCCTCTCTAAATTAGGGTCCCTCTTAGTATTTTCTATTATAGTATTTTGCTATTTAATTATATAGGAATTCTACGTCCTATTTTAGTTAATTGTGTATATCTCTAAGTCTATTAGCAAAACTTTCTCCTCTTAGAGACTAAGATATTTTTTATCTTAGTGTTTAATATATACTAGGGTTAAATCTATAATTTACAAAGAAAAGTAATACTCCTATTACTATATTCTTTACACTATTATATACTAATTATACTATAGGTAATAGCTATACCTAGTTGTTCTAGTTATAGTTAAGGTAGTACCTTAGGTACTATTCTACTATCTAATTTATTCGTTTTAATTATATATTTAGTCCCTAATTACACTATTATTATTTCCTATAGTTTTAATATAAATCTTATATCTCTATCTATAATTATCTTGTTAGGTAGCCTATATTAGCTAATTATAGTTCCTAGAACCTAGTATATAGTAACTTCTATCCTACTTTTCTCTTTATATAGTCTAAAGTATAAGTACTTTATAAACTTATCTACTATTATTAGGACTCTATTATACTTAACTCTTAATATTAAGTCTTTTAACTTTAGTAACTTTGTAATAAAGTCTATTATAATAACTCCCTATAGTTATTCTAGTACTTTAACTAGTTATAGTATCTTGTATAGTACGTATCTATTATACTTATTCTTATAATACTCTATATACTCTCGTAGTACTTCTATTACTAGCTATCTTACCTTTAGGATATAGTAGTCTTATAGTAGTCTATCTAGAGTTTTATTAATTCCTTAGTATCTATATACTAGTAATTTATAAAATTATTATATAAATTCTCTTTAGATCTTTTTTAAGATATATATCCTTCTCTTAGCTTATATAAATCCCTCTTAGATTTCTAGTTTCTTTATCTCTTTAGGTACTTCTTATATTGTTTTCTAAATCTATTTATCTAGGTTACTACTCCTTCTTTTAAGTATTATAGCTATTTTAAGTATATTTAAGACTAAATATCCTTCTTTATTCTTAACTAGAACTATACCTATAGTATTTACTTCTTTTTATAGATCTAGTCTTCTACTAAAAGCGTCTATAAATTAGTTATCTTTCTCTTTTATATATATAATTTCTAAGTTAAATATTAATAAGAATTCCTACTATCTTATATAGTATTATAATAGTTCTTTATTTAGTATAAATCCTATAAAGTTCCTATAGTCTATATAGACTTTTGTTTAGTACTTTACTCTTTATAAGTATACTCTCTATTATTTAAATACTTTATAGATTACTAATATTTCTTTATTATAGATTAGGTAGTTAAGTTCTACTAGCTTTATTTTCTTAGAGAAGTATTTAACTAAGTATTCTTGTATAGTCCTTAGGTCTTCCTATATTAGTGCTATCCTATAGAATAAGTTAGATGCGTCTATTTTTACTATTACTAGTAGATCTAGGTTCTATATTCTAATATCTAGGTTTTCTATAAATTTCTTTTTAATTCTATTAAATACCTTGTTGCATTCCTTTATCTATCTAAATAGTATATCTTTCTTTATAAGTTTTATTATAGGTTCTATATCTTTAGACTATTTTACTATTAACTTCCTATAAAATATAATAGGTTGCCTATTATTAACTATAGGTACCTATCTTAGAAGAGTTAGTAGATTGCGAGGTAATAACAAAAGCTTGTATAGTAATCTATAATAACTAATAATAATAGAAGATGTTTTACAACTGTCTTATATTAGCGTTCTATAGTTAGAGGATTGAATTGCTAATACTATCCTAATAATACGTATTTCTACTAACTATATAGTACTATAGTCTTAGTAGCTTTACTACTTTATATTTACTAAGATCGCAAATTTATAAATTTGTTATATAATAGCTTTATAACTTTGTATTTACTAAGATCGCAAATTTACGAATTTGTTACGTATCTTAATTATAGTTAGTTTCCTAATTAAGCTCGTTATCCTATAGGTTATTACCTTACTCTTCTTATACCTCATGTATAGTTAAGCGTAGACTAATTAGTTCTATCTTGATTTCCCTTGTTACTACTATAATACTATTCTTTCTTCTACGTAGTCCTTTATTTCTCTATACTAAAGCTAAAGTTATTAATCCTATTTCTTTATTAATCTCTAGTTCTTTATTACTCTTTATACTATCCTACTCTTAGCGCAATAAACTTCTTCTTATAGCTTGTATTATTTGTAATAGGGTTAAGATATTTCCTTATTGTTATTATATAGAACTAGGTCTTTCTTATCTTATATCCTTAAATAATAGTAAATATTGTAATAAGTGTATTTTTACTAATGTTTAATATAAGTATATTTCTTCTAAGGTTTCTCTTATAGAGTATAAGTATTTAATTTCTATATAGTCTCTCTCTACTAAGTTATATAGAGTAAGCTATTAATAGAGCTTAAGCGTAATTATTATTATAGCTCGCTATAGCTAAAGCTAAGTATAAGTTAACTTTTTATAAGCTAGTAGAGCTTTATTCTTATATTAAGCGTCTTTATAAGATAAAAGCTTATAATAATATTAAGTTATCTAAATAGTCTCGTACCTTAGAGGCTAAGTTATATTTAGATAATATAGTAGAGGCTACTCTAGCTCCTATCGTATTAGGCGCTCCTATTACCTCTCTATCTAGTAGTAGTATTATTAGTTTTCTTAATTCGCTACTAGGCGTTCTAGGAGATTTTAACTTTAGAACTCCTCTAGTTTCTTAAGGTAATTAAGATTATCCTCTAGTTCTTATATTTTCTCTTATAGTTATCCTTTTTTATCTATACCTATCTATTCTAATAGGTAGTAGTTCTTACTATTATAGAACTAGTGTTCTAGGATTTTTTTAACTTCTTATTCTTCTTATTCTCTATACGTGTCTACTTTGTATACTAGTAGTACTACGTAGAATGTTAAGTATATCTTTATTTTATCTAGTAGCTTTAATTTAAATATAACTAGTATAACTTTCTTCTTAATCTTATATAGTCCTATTTTTGTATAGTCTAGTTTAGAGCTTAGTTATTTACTCTTAATATTCTTTGGTACTAACTATACTTTTTCTCTCTCTCTAAATTAAGGTCCTTCCTAGTATTTCTTGTTATAGTACTTCGCTATTTAATCTTATAGGAATTCTATATCCTATTATAGTTAATTATATATATCTTTAAGTCTATTTATAAAGTTTTCTCCTTTTAAAGACAAAGATATTTAGGTTCTTAGTATTCTATACACGTGTTAGATAAGTTATACAATTAGATACTCGATAGTATATACGTAGAGAGGCGCAATAGATTCTAAGTATACCTAGAATCTATTAATTGGCTCGCCTAAGCTAGTGCTACAATCTAATTAGCTTAGCGCACGGGCGTAACAATTACTAAGCTACTAACCCTACTATAGCTAAAAGGATTATAGCTTTAACCTTTATAAACAAAAGAATCGAATAAAGAATCTTATATACAAGGAGATAGACTACGTTAGTATAACTAATATAATAAAGAAACTAGCACCTTAATAGAAGAAGTGTTAAGGATCTAGCTTGCTACTATCTTAAGAGACTTAGCTAAGACTACTACATCGTAGATATATAAATAGAGCGTAGGGCTAGAGATAGAGAGAATAATAAATCTACTTAGTTTATACTTATTGCTTTTAAGTTATAGGTAACTAACTAAAAAAGAGCTTTTCTAAAAGCCTTAGTATCCCTCTCTAACAAGGCCCTTATATAGCTGTTACAAAAAAGCCTTTTTATTAAATTACTATAACTTCCTTTAAATCTAATAATTAAGAGTCTTACTACCTTAACTAAGTTAAGCAAACTAGCATCTACCTACATTAACTTAAGTATTAACTCGAGTATTAACTCGAGCATTAACTCGAGCATTAACTCGAGTATTAACTCGAGTATTAACTCGAGTATTAACTCGAGTATTAACTCGAGTATTAACTTAAGTATTAAGCTAAGTATTAAGCTAAGCACTATAAAGAGTATTAGCAAAAAGTGCTAATCTCTTACCCTCTAGTAGCCTTACGCGCGTTAGTAAAAAGTACTATTCTCCTACCCTCTAGTAGTACTACGAGTATCTTTAAAAAGGGCGTAAATCTCTTACTCTCTAGTAGCCCTCTAACAACTCTTAAATTAAGCTAAGTACTACACTTAGCTTTAACTAAAGCGTACTCTAAAAAGTAATAATCTTCTACTCTCTTGTAACTTAAAGCTAAAACAAGATAGCTAGTACAACCTAACGCGATCTAACTATAATGTTAAAGACTAATAAGGATTACACTATATAGATAATTTAACTGTAATCTAGATACGTAGTATATAATATTTAGGATAAGATTAACCTAGAATCCTCTACCTAGCTAATTTAGAGACTAGAACTAATTAGAGCTCTAGTAATAGCTAACTACACTCTAGTATTAGGTGTTAAGACTCCTATATAGTAGTCTAAACTTTTAGCTACTAGTTATAAAGCTTTTAAAGAAAACCTTAAATACTATAAAATATTAGCTAAGTAATACTATAGTAACTAATATAAGTACAAAAAAGAGTAGTTAAGTCTCTAGTATATTATAACGTTTATCTAATCCTTAGTCTTACTACATCTACTACGTACGTGCTACTTACTAAACTAATCTCTACGTTAGTAGCTATTAAACCTAAAGTAAACTATTAGCGTAGACGAGTGTATTAAGTAAGAGCGTACACGTAATAGATACCTTAAATTACTTAAGCCTATAAGAAGCCTAGCAAATTAGAATATATAGATAGCTAAGTATAACTACGCTACTACTAAGGCTAAAATATATTAAGTAGTAGAGTTACTACAAATTAATATAATTACTTAAGACTTTTTAGTAGCTATTAAATACGTAGTACTAATTTAGTCTATAACCTTTTAAGATAATAGAAAGCTATTACTTAGTATAAACTAGAGAGAGATAATAAAACGCTACTGTAAGTATATAATAGTATACTATCCCCTAAATATAAAGAGGCGCAAAGCTACTTTTATAGTAAATAATACCTTACTTTACGCTACTAGTAGTAATACTACCTAGAGTAAGACTAGGGACGCCTCTCTTATAGATAGCGCACTACTTAATAAATAGGGTAGACCTTATAATTAACGTATACGCAGTAGTAATACTAACGTTAACTAAATAACAAGTTAAAGAGCTATAGGTAAACAATACCTAGCTTGTAAAAGACCTTACAAACTTAGTAATTGCTACTATATTAATCCTAATAAAGTACTAGATTAGTAGACTCTAAGTAAGACTTTAAAAGAGCTTATTAATTATAAACGTAAGTATAATACAACCTTATAAAGACTAATAAGAGAATAGTTAAAGTATTAAATAAAGCCTTATATAGAACTACACGCTAAGTTACCTTAGATTACTAAAATCTATAAGGAAGATTAACTAGAAGGCTAGTAAATATTAAGTATTAAGAGTACTTTTATTACTAAAACTACAAGGAATACTTATAATACCTATATTCTCTAGAATTCCTTTATCCTAGACTCTAGTTTAACCTACTATATTATAAACGACCTAACTTATATATATAACTATTGTCTATTAAGGCTAAATAATTATATATAGGTAGGTAAGTTAAAGATATAGGTAAAAAGATATAGATCTCTTACCTTTACGCTAAAAAACTAGTTAATAGAAAACAAACTAGTTCTATATAACGTAGCTATATACCTAGATATCTTTTATAACCTAGTCTCTTTCTAGCTACTCTAGTAGAGAGGAATATAGTAGAATACTTAATCTAAGCTAATAACTCTAAACAAGCCTAATAGATAAATAATTAGATACCTTACTAAGATCTATAGTTAATAGGTACTTAAGTATTATTTACTATACAATCTTATATACTAAGTAGCGTACTATACCTATAAACCTTAGACTATTAGAGTACTAGTACTACTATAGTACAAGAGACTTAGCTATCTAGGACTAGCTATAATTAAACACCTTATCTAGTAAGCTTAAGGGGTGCGTATAAAAGAAGTATCTATAGTCTAGTATAATATATATAGTAAAGCTAAGATAAAGTAGTAAATTAGCTATATACTAAGAATTAGTTATAAAAGACTTAGAGAAAGACTCTCTATTAACTTCTACTTATATAAAGTATAAAGCGTTACTAAGGAGAAAAGCTAGATACTCGTTACTAATAAGTACTTAAAACTATAGTAAGACTTCTACTTTACTAATAACTAGTTAGCTAAATTAATTATTAAGATACTATTAAACTTAACTCTCTTCTTAAAGAATTAGTATAGTATCTTAGTTAAGGTAATTAAAGCTAATAACGAGATTACAATAGTAAAACTAGAGGTCTAGCGCTAGTTAAACTTATAAGGTATTACTATTAAACCTTTAGCTCTAGATACTTAAGCCTAAAATAGAGAAGCTAAGCGAGCTAAAAGAATTAACAAAGAAAAGTTACGTACTATACAACTTAACGTAAATCTACTATAAGAGCTTTAGCTTAAAATTATATAGGCTAGAGTCTACTTATATAATTAAACGCTAAGTTACTTAAATAACTAGAAGACACTATATAAAGTATTCTTTACAAAAGTTACTAAGAATTAAGGAATTATAGTATTAATAAGAAAGCTAAACTTAGCCTACTTAAAAGTATATAGGTGCAAAGCCTTTACAATAACTAATAATACGTAGCGTAGTAAATTAAGGCTACAACGTTTAGATCTAAAAGTATAGATTAGCTACCTTATAGGATACTAGTTATTAAATATCTACTAGATCTAAGTACTATCTATAGCTAAAGTAATAAGTATATAGGATATAATCTTTAATAAGTAAATAATCTTTAATAGTAAAATAGAGGATCTAATAGATAACCTTATATATTAAATACTAGAAGAGATTGCTACCTATATTAAAATAATTAAGCTCCTAGCACTAGTACACGAGCTAGAAATAGAGTCCTTCTATAAAGATAATACTAAGTTAGATATATCTACAAATAATAAAAAAGATCTACCTAGCTACTACTATAGAAGAAAGATCGTAGACTACTATCTAACTCTTCTACTATCTCTACCTCTAGTAGTAATACTAGCCTATTTAATAACTAGAGACTAACTAGAGTTAATAGTATATAATAGATATAGCTTATCTAAAACTATACTATAGGTAGTAGCCTTTATAGCTAGTACCTAGGCAGGTAACCTTAGAAAATACTAAGGAGAACTTGTAGACAAAGCTAAGATAAAGAGGATACTCGCAAAAGGACTAAAGCTTTACTATAATTAACTCTTATTACTACCTTTATACTAAACGAACTTAGAAAGCTATCTAATAGGCGAGTTATTTAAAGAAGCTAAGCTATCTTACCTAACTAGCTATTACTAGATAAAATTATAGACTAAAGTACTAGCTAAACTTATCTAGTGTTCTAGCTAGTAGATACTAGACTATATATAGGTATATACGTATAAGCTTAATAAATATTATTAATTTATTAAATATAAAGCTTAACTTATAGTATAAAGAGACTAGTAATAAAACGTTATAGTATAAGAGACTTACACTATAATACTAGCTAGCTAATCCTTTTAGATACTTATAGCTATTACTACTAAATATAATCTTAAACTAAAATAGTATAACGTAACTAATACCTTTATTTATATAGTAATAGACTAAGAGATCTATATAAGAATACTAAGGAGATACTAAAAGAAGGGTATAATCCTTAGAGTCTAAAAGGCCCTATATAGTCTCTAGATCTTACCTCTCCTATAGTAAAGAGAATTTATAGCTGTACTTAAAGCTAGAGGCTTTTAAATAGTACTATATAAACTATACTATATAGTTAAAAATAGAATTATTATCTTCTTCTACGTAGATAATATTATTATCGCATATAACAAGTAAAAGACTAAGGAAGTATAGTAAGTAACTAATCTTCTAAAAGAGAAGTATACTATTACTAGAAAAATAGATCTCTAATAGTTTCTTAGTGTTAAAGTAATTTAAGATAGAGAGTAACGTACAATTTAACTACTATAGGCAGCGTATATTAACAAGATATGTTAGCTCGTAGATAAACTACACGTCTATTACAATATACCTATAGCTACTACTAAACTTAAGGCCTATACTAGTTTAGTAATACTATCTAAGATTAACAAATACTAACGTAAAATTAGTTTACTTCTATTTACTACTATAACTACTTAGCTAGATATAGCTTTTGTAATATCGCAACTAGCTTATTTTCTTATAAACCTAAGTACTACTTACTACAAAGCTACTAATTAAGTACTTATATACCTCTCTTATATAAGATTAAAGGTACTCTAGCTAAGTAGAGGTAACTTATTACAAGTTACTAGTAATTCTTCCTTTACTAATAATACTATAGACTAAAAAAGTTTATAAGGCTATATAATTAAACTTTTTAATAGGCTTATTATATAGAGAGTAAATAAGCAAGATATAGTTACTACTTCTATAACTAAAGCTAAGTTACTAGCCCTATTATAAGTAGTAAAAGAAGTAATCTTTATATTAAAACTTCTTAATAAACTATACGTTAAGCTCTCTATAAACTATATTACAATCTAGTGTAATAATACTTAAATAATCTAGCTTATTACTAAAGAACTAGCTAAGCTACAAACTAAGCTTTAGCACGTTAATATCTATAATTATTAGCTAAGATAAGAGGTCTCTACTAGCTAAATTAAAGTAGAATACACTCTATTAATAGAGATAATAGTAGATAGCTTTATAAAAGTCTTACTAGTAAATAAATAAGAAAGCTTCTTAAAATAGCTTAGACTAATAGAAGTAATAGAACACTAAACAATATATAAAGCACCTCTAGATAAAATCTGAGACTACTTTAAAAATCTTATACTTATCTTATAAATATCTAGCTTACTAACAAGTTACTAACCTAAAGGGGTGTATTAGATAAGTTATACAATTAGATACTTAATAGTATATACATAGAGAGGCGCAATAGATTCTAGGTATACCTAGAATCTATTAATTAGCTCGCCTAAGCTAGTGCTACAATCTAATTAGCTTAGCGTATAGGCGTAACGATCGCTAAGCCGCTAACCCTACTATAGCTAAAAGGATTGTAGCCTTAACCTTTACAAACAAAGGAATTAAATAAAGAATCTTATATACAAAGAGATAGACTACGTTAGTATAACTAATATAATAAAG
>JALNQF010000860.1:0-12404 GCA_028456385.1 Ophiosphaerella korrae | reverse complement strand
AGGAGCACTGGGATGGAGTGGTTCAGGTGCATGCGCTTTGCGATACGTATTAGGACTAGCGCGATTTACGAACTGCACGCGACCCCGCTCAACAATAAGCTAGCGCATAGAGATTCTGCGCACCTAGGTGTTGCAATCTAACGTACGCACGAGCTTAGCTCAGTCGCTTATAGGTACTATTGTGAGGTAGGCTAAATAAGTTATAAGGTTTACATAGTTCCGATAGAGACATTATCAAACTTATTATAAGTAACTAGTATTAAGTTAAATTAAATAACTAGTTTACTAATATTTGACTTACGCTAGTTGTGCTTTACTTTGTTGACCTGCTGATAGAGTATAGTACGGGAGTGGCGTTGTGATATATGTGGTGGTGGATTTTTGGCCGTGTCTAAGGCGCTTGAGATTGATCTAATAAACGAGCTTGCTTTGGTGAGGGAAAAGTGATAATGCAATCGGTCATGTGGACTTGCGCAGGCGCAATTAGGAGAATGTGGTATGTGGCGGCTTAAAAATTAAACATCGGCGGATATCTCTAAGGGGTCTGTCTCAACGCGGATCTGAGGAAGCTAGGGTTAGGTAGTCGCAATGGCAGATTTGAGTTTGTCTGTAAGCCAGGCGTAGGCAATGAGTAGAATGTACTTCTGGGCGGTTTGGGGCTTCATACGTCAGCAGATACCTACTAGATAGCGGAGGGATATGAGTAGGCTAAGCCTTTCAGAATTATGGTCTTGGGAGAGAATGGCGAGGGTGATGGAGGAGATTCACGTGTCATGGCAAGGGCCCGAGAAGCCAGCACCCGAATGACCTCTCGGCGCTCTTGTCAGTGCGGCGCCGTGTTGTCGAGAAGGCGTTGTTGTGGCTTAAGAAGAATAACCCTCTGTATGCGCAGATCACGGGCAAAGATGGAGAGCTGAGAAGCGCTGTCGCACGGTGTACCTCCGCAAGTTTATGCGCGCCTGGAGCGGAACGAGCCGTCCGTGTGGGAGAGGTACTAACGGCGCAGCTCGTGCGATCTACGGAGCGCGGCTTAGAAGAGGGGGGGAACGATAGATGTCCGAGAGGTTCTTGCAGCGCCGAAGCGAGGTGACGACATTGCGGGCGGCCAGGCTCGGACGATCAAGATAATTTGGACAGCGAAGACGTTGGTGTGGAGAGGCAGAGGCAGATGTAGATGATACAGCAGATGTCTAGGGAGAGTCGGCTGACTTGACGAATCCGCTGAAGCTGAGGGTAGCGGCATGGGGGGTCGATCCGACCAAGGAGAACCAGGTAGAGGGCGCGAATCTTCCTTTGGCTGAGTACGAGTACGGCCGTTGCAATAGGACGCGACAGTTCCTGATGAGGGTCGCAAGTCAGGTCTTCACGGATCAGGCTCTGGCGCAAGTGGAGGTCGTGGCGCATCTGGTAGGCTACAGTACGGAATTCGCGAACAACGATGCGTGGGCGTTCTTAAACATATCGTCTCTGTATTGGCATATCTTCCGGCGATGGCAGCACCTTCGACGTGCGGCCGGTTCCAGCAAGCGTCGATAAGCTCTCCGGGTAAGCTGCACGCCATGACAGTTCTGGAGGGGGAGTCGAGGACAAGGCTCTTAGATCAGCAACAGCTCAGGTCTATCAAGTCACAGCAGACGAGCGTGTCGAGAGAGAGAGAGAGAGAGAGAGGGAGAAGTTGATCCAAGGGATACAGAGTCGATCTGACCATAACGCAACGGGCCACACCGCAGCCGCGTACCGTGTCTTGGATGGTTTCGGCGAGCAAGATGCCCACGTCACAGAAGTAGACTTGGAGCGTCTAGTGCGGGTCGCAGAACCGTCGGCGAGAATCCAGTTCAGCGCGGCCACATCGTTCGTCGAGGCGGGGAGGAGGTTGGCTGGTTCTTTCCTCCAATTGATATGCCGCCAGGTGGATCGAATACGTGTTGACACGCTGACGGTAACCTCAGGGACGGCGGCGGCGCGGATCAATGGGGTGACAATTCATTCGGCCTGTTGCTTCTCAAAAGGTAGATCACGGGGAGGGGTCTAACGAGATCGTGGGCGATACCAGGTGTTCGAGCGCGGCAAATCCATACGTGGACGGCCAAGTCCACCGACGAGGTCAGCATGCTCGCAGACGTTATACGCTGTAAACGACCAGCTATGTAAGCTCTGCGGGATGCACAGGAGATTTCGGCGGCATTCCGATCGTTCTCTTCTGCGGAGATTTCCGCCAATTCCGCCCCGTGCAAGAGCGGTCGGTTCTGGTCCCCAGCGTGGCCATCATGTGGGATGACGACAAGTCGTTTAAGACAGAGCAGAGGCGTCAGCACGACGGGGCTTACGCCCTATGGAACAAAGTTCACGACGGTAGTCATCCTACGGCGGTTGCTAACGCGCGTTCGCCGGGGCATGCAAGATCAGACTGACATGGACCTCTTGAACAGCAGGTGCTATGAGGGTAGGCGGATTCCATGACACCTCAACAGGAATCGCGCTGGAACTTGAACATCGAGGCGGTCATCTTACTTCCGCCAATTGCTAATCAACCAATATTCTTCTAACCAAGGATCCCTAGTGAAATCTTCAAACGCACAATTTTGGATGTGCAAGCAACCATGGACGACGACACGGATCCTCCAAGCCTGCTGCAATCCGTACTTGGATTATTCGCTCGGAAACGACCGCAAAGGCTGGCAAAGTCGGCATCCCTAAGATCACGGAGACGCGAGACGTTGCCGTTCTCGGTCACATCGGGAACAGCCTCAGCGGTCCCGATATCAGCCCCATCCACGTCCTCAACCAAAACACATTCGTCATTATCTTCCTTCCCGCTAACAGCTATAAAGGCGCCCTTGTTGTACTCTTTAAGCTTCATTCTCCGCTAAAACTTAAGCCTCTTTACGCGGAACGCAAACACGAATTCCGTGTCGCAATTAGACTCTGTCGCATCATTATTCGTACTAGTCTAGTAGCCTTTTAGGCCAAAGGCTATACCTAGTGCGGTCGCGTTAATACTAAGGTTTCCCTTAACTGTCGTGCTCTATAAAGTTAAGTATTTGATCCTAGCGCCCTTGACAAGCTTTATGCCCGTAACGAGGAAGAGCTCGCTAACGCCTGTGAACTTCGGCCTGTAGTCTCTCAGCCATTCCTATACGGCCAGTGCCTTAATAGCCTCTGCTACGTATTCCTAGGTCGGCTCAAACGCCAGAGTTGTTACTGTGTCGAACGCGAACATATTTGCCGTTTTATTCGAATGCTCAACGTTCACCTTAGTACCAAGGAACAGTCTACTAGTCGCTAGCTACAGGAACTGTGTATAGACACCCAAACTAAGCCCTTTCTCGGCTAAAACAGTCTTCTTCTAGTCGGTCTCCACGACAGGTAGGAATGCATCAGCTACGGCAACAACGTTCCCTCTGTTTAGAGGTGTCGTGGTACAAATACCGTTCAAGTGGGCAGAACACAAGAGTTCGGACTTGACTTTTTGTCCATGACAGTTATGAGCCCGGCTGAGTACCAGGGTTGGTGACCATAAGCGAGCTGCGCCACTGCTGCGAGACTTGAACGTACTGGGTAACCAGCTGCCAATCATCAGACGTCAGTCCCGAGGACCTCATCCACTCAGGAACCTCAGGCGACGTCTCCGTCCGACGTGCTCGCCGTGTCGCGTCGCCAGAGCGCGTTTTAGCCATGTGTCACTCCATGTACGCGCTAAGAGTAGTGTGTAGTATTATTATAGCCCTCTCAAAGATGTCGCAGAAGGAGTTCCACCTTGTGATAACAGGCTTAATAGGCTCAAGGGACTTGACAGGCGCGCGGCGTCGCCGTCGTTGAAAGCGTCCTTGTCCACCCCAAATATCACTCTCTGGCCTGTTAAATTAAGCGGGTGACAACGCTGGCAATACTAACGGCAAGATGACGCAGCGTGCGTATATTAATTAGATACTTGAGCCAGTTGCAAAGCCTTGGCTGGAGCGTGGAGATCGCTTTGCTCTTGAAGAAGATGGCAATTCTGGCCATGGGCCTGGCAAGAAGAATATTGTACGAGAGTGGAAGCGGACTCGCAAGCTTGTGAACTACTTTAACTGTCGCTCATCTCCCGACCTTGCGCCTAAATACAAGATAGCTGGCGTAGAGGGATGGGATAAGATTACACAAAAATTCATAAAAGAGCGCGTACAAAGCATGCCACAAAGGCTGAGAGATTGTATAGAGATGGATTGGCAGATGGCTGGCTGGTAGTGAGGGCGCCCATCGCGGCGCTCAACACTATAAAAATCGTGTATATAGTGATCCAGAGCCATCTTAATAAACCTATCTCAATTACAGCATAACTCAGCTAAAAATACGCTCAAAAACCATGTTTATATGGCATCCCCATAGTACTGTGGTACGCTAGTATTAGCGCCCGCACGAGTACCTACTATTCACAGAGAATACGTAGCTACTTGGTAAAAATAATAATCATAATCACTTTGTTATACTCACTTTATCACGGCAATCACATATCATAGCCTCACTCGCCATTTGCTTACCCACGACCTTTTGAACGTCCAGAGACCAGGATCGGCTTCCTGGACCTTTGCCGCACTCAGAAGGACCCGCAACCGCCTGCACCACGCCTCTCACCATGAAAAGTCTCGGCCGCGCGGGAGACGGCTCTATGGAAGATTTCCCCCCCAAGATGATCGTAGCCCAACCATCGCAGAGCATGCGACACAATGCCAGTCTCTTTTCCACCAGTATATGGCCATGCCGGAAATCGTGCCAGACCTTACTATCATAGACGACCAGCGGGCACGCTTTACTTTGTGGGTATTAGACGCGGATGTTTATGGGCCGCTCAATGTCTCGCTAGACTACAGACTCCGATTCTATCCCACAGCCGCGAATATCATACATAAGCTCCTGGGTCTTATATTTGATACCTTGTCATCTTGTGGGTACTTTCTGTGTCATATTCGGATGTATTAAAGATCAAGGCTAATGAGGTTTTCGACAACAGTGAAGCCAGCCAATTCGGAAGTCACGGGGAGAGTCAACGACGACGCAACCGATTCAGAGAGCGATGTCGATTCAGCAGAAAAGAATATTTTGGGGTTCACCAAGACAATCGGCGGAACATTGACGCGGCTCTACCGTATATCCAATACCCTTCAACGTCCGGCCGGGGCCAACTGGGCTCGCAAGTTTGAAAGGTACAGAGACGACGAAGAAGCAAACAAGGCCATAGACAAGCTGCGCCTCTACGCCAAACGCTATATTGAATTTCGATTCCCGAGGGCGCCGGAGGCGCTCCGCTCGGCATTGACCGAAGCCAACGCGCTGCGACTTCGGCGGCTGTATTATCAGCGCTCCCATCGAAGGCGCATCGATCTGAGTGCTCAGAGCTGGGAAACGACTCCGGCCGTTGTTCAACTTCCCAAAATGATGTGGAGTGCGACGACCAATACAATATCGGCCCCCCCTTTGCCAGCAACGAATGCGACTACTGCTCAACAAACTGCCGTTGCGGCCTCCCACGCCAAATCCACAACTGAGGTTCCCCAGGCTGAATCTGTTCTCGTGAACAACAAGCCGTCGTTCCCTCCCATACCGCCGACGCAACAGTGTCCGTACTGCGGCGTCATTGCTGAGTTCAAGAACAGTGCAAGGTCATTGCTGTGGCAGTAAGCAGATGATTCCTGTCGTTTCGTGGGGAACATATGGCTAATATGGCACCAGAAATCATATCATCGAAGACCTAGAGCCTTTTATTTGTTTTTTTTCACACTGCCCAGAAGCAGGCCACGGGCACGGGACCGGTACGCTCACGTTCGAAACGTCGAAGGCGTGGACCAGCCACATTCAGATTGATCACGGGGATGCGTGGGTGTGGGGCTCCTTCTCACGATCCAATCGTCTTTAATCAAGAGATCCATTGCCGGGAGCATTTCATCAAGCAGCATGACGCGACCGAAGCGCACGCCGAGACCTTCGCCAACGCCGCACGCATGCCAGTCCTCCTCAATAAGGTGCTAGAGTGTCCATTCGGCGACGATTTTCAACCCTCGGGAAAGGTCGAATCCAGCGCTAGCGCTGTCTTCTCAAGTGAAACTCTCGAGTCACACGTCGCCCGTCATATGAAGGAAATTGCTCTGCTTGTACTGCGGGAACTTCCCGGCGATGATGACGAGATCGCGTAGAACGTCCATAGCGGCGCCAACTGTTAGAAGTGGAAGACGAGCATCTGGATTTCCAAGACAGTGACGCTGAGGTTGTAGATGACAATGTGGGATACCGCGAGGAGATATATCAGTGCACGGGCAACGGTACTCGACCTAGAGGGACAACAAAGGCGACTTGGGGATGACGAAGCTTCACCACGCGGTGCAGGCCGGGCGATCTAGGCTTAGTTAAGTCCTTGATCCAGAGCGGCGCAGGTGTAAATTCTAGAGACGAAAATGACCAAACGCCCCTGCATTACGCTGCGGAGAGAGGGGCTTCATCGAGTGCATGGAAGTCTTAATCAAGCATGGTGGCAGATTTACATATCATTGGCAACTCTATGTTACCCCCATTTCTCAGGACTGTGTGGTAGGGAGAGAGACCTCTGAGCAGAAAAAGAAGGAAAATAAATTCTGGTGCTCATGTTTGTGAATAAAGGGTCAAAGGTTCATTAAGACGCTTTCTGTATCAATAGACGTCCTTATTAATTTGCTGAGTGAATATCGACGAGATTCCGGCTATGCTAACGACTTCTTCGCCTGCCTTGTTTCCCTCACCTTCTACGTATCTTTTGTGCGGTAAGGCCGCTGATGAGCTGCGTCGGTAGAAGGAAAGTGAGTTTGGCGGGGCTAAACGTAGGAGGAGAAAAAGGGTTGTTGTAGGACCCTTCTAGTGGCGGTGCCAAGGGACGGAAGGATCGCATAAAGCCGCAAAGGAGAACCACTGCCGCCCTAGTTGTTAGGTGTATGTTTCCCAAAACTCCCCCCCTTCCCAGACCATCGACATTCTAGCGAATGGCTACATGGATAGAAGCCGGTACGATCCGAAATCTCTGTTTCCTAATGTTGCTTTGAGCAAAGCCTTGCAAGCGTTACTGAAAGATGAGCGTATATGCGATATTTGCAAGAGAGAGTTTGAGGATTTTCAGGATATGATTCCCAAAGGCTTTGGAAAGTAAGTACTCACTTTACAAAGGATGCCCGGCCAAACAGCTTGATGGCGCCATTCTTTGCTATGTGCTTATATAAAGGAATCTAAACAATGTTTGGGCGATTAATGAACGGTACTGGTGGGAAGGAATGTCTGGTAGGTTGCGAAGCGACTTGGGCCTGCGCGACATGTCAGCTTATGCGCTGTAGTAGAAAGGTAGAAAATAATTGCTTATGGCCCGCGAATACCTGTCGGGCTGGATAGAAACTCGTGTAGTAACATCAGCGTCGTCAGAAGTAGTGGCCCGATTCGTAGTCCGAGTAAAAAATCAAGTAGGTCACGATGCAAGAAGAGGAAGATGAAAAGCACTTTTCGTGGGGATGGAGAGCCCGAAGGCTCTCGAGACAAGCCTTTTGGTTGTAGGCTGTGTTAAGTAAAGGAAAAAAGTTATCGCGCAAAACTCGGGAGATCCGGCAGAGAAAGACAGCCTAAGCGGTAGTACCGCCGCCACCGCGGCCAGCAGGGCCGAGAAGAATCGCCACCGCGGTGGGAGAGGGTGCGGCTTATAGCGGGCGAACTAGCGACCCTGCCAGAGACCCAGCACGCGATCTGAAGGCCAAATCTTTAGGCGAAGACGCGCACTAGGCGAGCAGGACGCGCGGGTGACATTGTCTACGTATGTATGCTGGGGGCGAACGAAGAAGAAAAAAAAGGCCAGAAACGGAAGAAAGACAGCGAGAGGAATTCGGAGCTTACCCGCCTCCATGTTGATGTCATAGTAGCCCCAACCCAAAGAACGAGCGCATAGAAGCGAATGAAGCCCGGGGCCAGCTAGTGCTCGTCACCATCCTTATGCACAGCCACCACCTTCAGATAGGGGCCGAGCGTGATGCCTTGAGCGCCTAGCTGCTAAATGAAGTGGGCGAAGGCCCGGATGAGCTCGAAGCTCATCGGGCTGGTCGACGCAGGCGTTCACTATGAAAAGCATTTTAGAAAAATCGAAAGAAATCAGGAGGACAAGGAATGCTCGGCGATGTACGACTTGGTCGAGCGCAAGTCGTAGATCTATAAGTTAGAGCCAACATCACCACCCGCAAGCCTTGTAGTAAGCGCGACGAGGAGGGTCGGTCGCCACTACTACTTATCGCCACCAAGACCGCTAGAGCCAAAGGCTAAACGCGCTTATACCAGTGTCGACAAAAGCTATCGTAAGGGAGTAGTAAAGATGGTGTAGAGGCCGAGTAAAGAGATCAAAGAGTCAAGAATGATAACGAAAATAATCGTAATTGAGAAAAGAGCTGATAGCTGCAAAGTACGCTACTTATACCCCAGGAGCTTACGAAAAGCCTCCGCCATCGGGCTTTTCGCCCATCGCGCTTTCATCCGCCATCTACTCGGTTAGCAAAGGTGGGTAGATACTGCTGTAGGAACCGACGGAATACCACTCGAGTGGAAGACGTCCAAGTGGAGGAGCTGTTGGGCTAGCATAGTTCCGAGCATGTTCGCAGCGAACGCTTGAGATGCTGCTTATTGGTCGCTGAGGCTACATGGACGGTGACCCTCTTTACAACGACGCGGAATCGAGGGGCATCGCAGTATGAGGTGAGAGTGTGCCGATAGGCTTTCGATGTGAGATGGAGTGCGAAATAAACATTTGAGTTGGCGAGCTGGACAGCAAATATGCGATCAGAGAGACAAGCGGTGAGACTCCAGCGATGGAGTCTCGGGCAACTGACGCCAACCACGATCCGAAATGGCGGCTAATATGGAGAGCGTGGGGCTTGAGAGCGCAGAGGGCTGCTCCAGGGCTGCTGTAAGAATAACGGACGGCGAGTCGTCGGGAGCTTGAAGGGACCAAGCTCGAAGCTTGTTGTTGAACAAACTGAAAAGTTACTGGGCATGTCTGAGATTGGCTGAATAAAGGGAAGAGGGAATCGGAGCGTGCAAGCGGTTGAGCAAAGACATCGGTTGCTTGATGACGGTCCTTATAACCTTGAATGCCGGAGAAGCTATTCTCGCGAGCGATCCATACACGCCCAAGAAAATCTCATGAAAATGGATAAGGCTCACTGGATTGATAGGGTTTCCCCAGGAATGTCACAGTGGATAAAATCCGTCGTTATCGCAGAAGGAATTGCAAGCCATGTCTTTCCGCATGCAAGAGGTGGAAGTGCGGGCAGAGGACTCACTATCGGAGCGTGCAGCGGCGCCGGTCGAACCCAGGCAACAAGGGCCCGCGATGCCCTATGTTTTTAGCATGTGGATCTAGAGGGCATATATTGCTGCGAACCTGCTGACCTCGATTCGAATTCAAGCCGACACCGGATGCGACCTCTGGCGTGCTGTCTCTGCTCGCAGACGCAACGCTACCCTTCCGCGACTTACTGCGGGGATCCAACACGTCGCGTCGCATACCGCCCATCTTAGTCTTACCGCGTTGTGACACATCCTCATCAAGACTAGACATATCGTCGCCCGAATTATTTGGCGTATTCTGACCAGACGTGTGAGCCCGCTGCTCAAACTTCTGCATATTAATACCAAAGAACAACGGCACAATATTCGATTAGTCTGCTCCGTTGTTGTTGTTGTTGTTGTTGTTGTTGTTGGGGAATGAGAGCATCAGACGCGTTACATCGATCAAAACATCTCATCCTTGAATGAGAACAACCACCAGTAGTCCGGTTGTGGAACCTCCTGAATCGTTTGCATGTGCTTCCACTCTTCATAGCAACCTGTGATCTCATTCGTGAGTGACGTGAAGTGGAACTGTCGCTTATCCGTCTGCTTGACAGTGATGCCCTGGTGGTCGAGTGATTTCCAGAATATCTTACAAGTATCGTTGTGTCCAACCTTCCGTTCGCCCGAAGCGAAGCTTGTCTGTAACACTGCCAGCCTGGTGATATTTTGAGAGGATCTTGCTCACGCGCTGCGCAGCCTTCTAGTTTTCAAGCTTATACTCCAGGCAGCGAAGCAGCTCCAGAACCGCAATCCCTGGCTCCTCGAATAGATCATTGATGACGTCTTTTCCTTCACGTAGTTTCGCTGTGACCCCTAGAGTTCGCAGGTAAGGCAAAATTAGAACGCTCCTCTAGCTTCATGGTAAGTAACTGATTCGAAGCCCACTGATCATTGGGCACCGAACGGTACAGCTCACCCTTAGAAAGGAGCCGGCAGCTCGGACCGGCGTAACATTCTGAAAGCGAGACTTGGGTGACTTCTGCCTGTTATCGCTCGACATCATCTCCTAGGAATCCAGCCTCGCTAGGGTGTTGTGGTTCAGTCAGCCAGCCACACTTTTCTGAAAATCAATATGCGGAACGTCGCAAATTTGACGTGCATGCTTATCTATGTTTTGACGGCAGAGTCATCCCCTGTAGTAGCCCCAGTGACTTTATTGTAATTATTGAGTTACTTTGTTCTACGATTATGTCTCAGCCAATATTTTTACGTCTTCTAAACTAGCTGACAGGGTTCCGAGCCACCCCTCAGATACCGGCCACCCATCTGAAAATCGTGTTATCTCAACAACTACACTACCAAAATGGACAACCGTGAAGAATCTATACAAGCAGCCATCCGCGATCTCGATGCTGGTGTTTTTTTTTTTTCAAGCCAAAGAGCTGCTGCGAAAGCGTATGGGATCCCTCGAGCCACGCTTTCTGCGCGTATACGCGGTACGCAGAGCAGTCAAACCAGCCACGTATACCAGCAGCGATTGACTCTGTAACATCCTAGCTGGCACACAATTGGCCCCACCTTTAACAGGTTTCCCAAGCCTACTAACTTATTTTCTTCCTTAACTATTTACCAACACCGGACCATTACCGGTTGCACGTGTTTCGTTTGACATGCTGCTTGTGCACGGTAGAGTCGATGTGAGTGACAGCACACGAGTAACATGCGAAGCAAGGTGTGTGCCTAACACGCCGAGCTGACCGATTACCTCGCTAGGTACGGTAACATCTCGTCCCTACAGCCAACGAATACCGTCAACCGCATGTTCCATTTACGTCGGTATCGCAATAGAAGCTTGGTGATGAAAGTTGAGTTTCTTTTTACACAATACTAGTAAGAAAGCCGGACTCAGCATTCAATAAGCCGCAGGCTCAACTGAATCAGCTTACCCAGGCCTTGCACAAATCCTGGCTAGCATTTCCCCTCGTCTGCGCCGAGAAGGGGTAGATACATAGGATTGTGCGGCATGACGTCCAGGTAGACTTTTCGCTTACGCTCCAATCGAGATTGCGGTAGCTGCACAGACTTGTTAGCCTCGGCGCTTACCATATGCACATGCATGCGTGCACGATTGCTTGTGTTGGTGGGCCGAGCTTTGGTCTGTTGCGCCTTGGCTGTCCAGGCCGAGCATGGTCACCTAGGGACTAAGCCTGATTCGCTCCCCTCGACGTCGCCATCACCTCTCGACGTCTAAGGTAGTTACCAGCCCAGACACAGAAGGACGCGCGATTGACGTATAGCCTGGCAATCGCGAATGGGTTACTGCAGTTGAGTGTATCAACGCCTGAGTGGAGTCTTTCACCTACGGTGATACTAGCTGTCAAGCTTCACCAAGCTGGCTGGTATCGCAATACTCCAGCTAGCTGGCCTGTCGCTGTTAGTGACACTGGATGGATAACCGATCGACTAGGTTTAAACTGGCTTATGTACTTCAACCGATATACAGACGGCAGCCATGCAACACCTGAGTTTGATTAGTACTGTACAGAACACAAGACTACCAGTCTCTGTGTGCCGGCCTATACGTCACACCTTCTCCAGCCACTTGATGTGAGCTGCTTCAGTCCTCTTAAGACAGCGTACGGCGATGAAATCAGACGCCTTGCGCGCCAAGAAATCTTTCATATTGACAAAGACCTCTTCCTTGAGGTATACGCCTATTAGTCTTCTCTGAGAGCTCAATTCAGAGTGGATTCCGGGCAGTAGGTCTGGTTCCATCCAATCCAGATAGAGTCCTATCTAACCTCACCGTCGCGCATACACCACCGCCGGCACTATCGCAGATTGATGGCTATATAAGCCCACTAGTTGCAGAAACACCTTAAAATATTGATTAGCTCTACAGACAAACTTAGATACTAAAGAATCTTCTTTAGCGTCAATCTCAAAGTCCCTCAAGTCGAGCGCTGTCTTAGCTTGTTAAAGGCTGCGAGTTAGCTATGCACTCAGCTGCAATTTTGGCTCATTAAAATGCTCAGCTGAAAGCTGAAAATCATCGCAAGATACAGAGGAAAGACAAGCACAGACGTTATATAGCTTCTGGA